>QFDD01001451.1:0-19354 GCA_006871305.1 Vachellia collinsii
AAAAAATTAAAAAATAAATATAATCACACATTGACACAATCAAACTATCCAAAATTGAAATTTTCAAAATTTAAGTAGTAAATTCCATTATTAACAAAGTAACAATTATCAAACCAATCATATGCTTATAGCTTATCCATTATCCAACATTATTTTCAATTTCGAAATAGTCATCCTAACAAAGTATCACAATATATATATCAATATGTCAAGGGTTCTATTTTTCTTTTTCTTTTTTTAACTTTCAAAATTGAAATTTTAAAAAAATTCATCCTTTTTTTAAAAAAATTAAAATGAAAATGAGTGGATACAGACATGACGGTAGGTCTGTGTGGAGAAGAGGTTCTGTTTTTTTATTTTTTTACCTTTCAAATTTAAAAAAATCATTATTTTGGTTTTTTTAAAAAAAGTTTGAATTTATATAAAAAAAAAAAGGTAACCTGATCGACCCACCCAACCGGGCGGGTCGACCGGGTTGACCTCGGGTTACCCCGGGTTGGCATAACCCGGGGTCAGCATGTGACCCGGACCGGACTGGAGGCCGAGTCGCCGGTTTCCGGCTTGACCCGGCCGGTCCGGTCCGAGTTGGTGAACCTTGGTTCAAAAGACTCAAGTATCCTTTGCCTCTTGACCCGTTTTGCATGATTTTTTGGCGATGCAAATTTCAATTACAGCTGGATATTGGACCTTATATGGTTCGAAATTTGATAAATAAATAGTACTACCATGAATAGAGCGGCTTAGTTAACTATTTAATTTAGAATGACCCCTAAATGTGAAATCTTATTATTTCAGTGAGGAAAAAGAAAAAGAAAGATATCTTATTATTTCAGGTTAAAATGTGTTGTTACGCAAATTGAGATTCCATGTTGGACAGATAAGGTTTTCTGGATATGGTGACATGTAGGAGGGAAAGGTTCGTAATTGAGCTTCATTTCATTTCCTGTCCCTGTTCTCTCACAAAGCACCGTGTTTGTCAAATAAGTAATCACATTAACACGAGGAGAATAATGGCTTCTCTTGGTTGCCTTTCACATTAGGAGAAGTAATGTTATTCCTAATAAGGTTATTTCACTCTGAAATTTTATTTCGTTTCAACCCTCAAAGCCTGCAGTGTAATTTCAAATTTGTTCCCCCGATGAAAAATTGTCTACCCACCGTATCCTATAATATAAATGTATCGCTACTTTTTTTTTTTTTGTTTGCCATAATGATATTAGTATTTAGTATTAATATTAATATATTGCCGATGTAATGATATGTTGATGATTATTCAAACTCCGTTAAATCTTGAACGAGGTAGAAGATTAGGTTGGATCAAATTACATTTGGAAACAGGGATTTCGAACGGGAGGAGCCGGTTTGCCGTGCAAAAATTGCATCTCCGGAGTGTTACAATCTGCTGAGTAGATATAAGAGGGGAAAAAAATCCTATAGAAAGACTGAAAGAGGCAATCCTTTTAACGCTGCAATTACGTTCAACTCCAGACGTCAAAACCCTCTCTTGACTTCCGTACACCTCTCCATTCCGTCCTCCATTTTTAATCATTCCTTCTTCTTAGAGCTCCCTTCAGTCTCCTTCCATGTCCATCGTTTTCAAGCGCACCCTCTCTGTTTGATTCCCCCCCTTTATATCTGACTTTCTTCATAATCTCTCTCGGCGGGCCACGGTTAATTGGCGGGAACCAACTATCAATTTTTGATACCTGGCGAATTGATTTTCTCCGCCGAATAGTATCTCTATAGGAAATTGCAGTGGGATTACTTGGACGCTTGTTTTGATGGCAAACCCGTCTGGGAACCATCAGGAACAAACCCACGTTTCTTCTTCGTTCAACGGGGTTAGTGGTGCCAATCCCAATAACGGCGGTTCAGCTCCGGAGAGTTCAGGTGCTGCTCTAGCCATGAAACACAACCCCGGCATATCTTTGGATTGGACGCCTGATGAGCAGGCCATACTTGAAGAGGGGCTCGCAAAGTGAGTAAAAATTTGGCTGTTCCGCCGTCTCTTGCCCTGTAATAAAATTTGAGTTTCTATAATTTCCGCTGGATTTCTCTGGTGAACTGTTGTTTCTCGGTTGTCTTTTTGGTTTGTTTCACCTTGTACATTTGTCATTTTGGGTTACTTTGATCTTAAAGAAGGATAACGGGTTTGAATATTTTATTAATTATATTGCTGGAAGGCTATTTTAGTTAAACTTTCAATATGAGAGAGTCTATCTACAATTCCAATATTAACTTGGGAATGCGGGGCTTTATTTCAAAACGATTCATTGCTGCTTTTTCGAGGTATCATCCAGTAAAAGTTGTTACTTCCGTTTACATGAGATATACATGGAACCAGGGCACCCCAAAACTGATTTCAAGTTGTAAAGGATCAGGAATCTGCATGAGTCATATGCTTTTCCCATTGTAAGTGAAACTGGGATTACAATTCTATTTACATCAGTGATGTCATGGTTCTCATGTGCTAGTCCTTGCAGTCAGAGTGACATTCAATTTTTATTTTGGTCGGCGATTTTTAAATCCTAGCTGAACTGAGCAGGCAGCCAGGTTGATTTTCATGTTATCTCTAGGATTTTGCTGTAAATCCACTTGGGCCGTCTGATCATGATCTTTTGATTTCATTTACTGGATTAGCAATTTGTATTTGCTTAGTATTGCGGGTAGTCTTTTATTAAATGCTAGTTCTAAATTTTGTACTGTAGGTTTTCCTCAGAATCTAACATAACACGCTACGCGAAGATAGCCCTACAACTACAGAATAAGACAGTCCGGGATGTTGCACTCCGTGTTAGATGGATGAATGTAAGCACTGCAATACTTTTTATTGCTTCCTTAGGCCATTTGTTGTTGTAAATGCCATAAAAATCTATGATTGCTTTGAGGTTATGAGGATTTTTCTCTTTAAACACTTGTATAAGTGATGTCCATGCACCATTTAGATGATTTATCATTTTTAGGAAGCAGGATCTACTTATGACGATCCTTTAACGGAAGAAAATGTTAGGCTTGCTGCTGTTGTATGCTTTAAGATACTGATTGTGGGGTTTGACGAGATCTTATCTTCAAAAAAGATATGGCTTCTTTTTCTAATGGGCCTTCTTAAGCCCAGCACCAACTCCCACTCATATCTGAGCTAAGCTCAATTGACTATGTTGGAAAGTCTAATGGCAGTGTTATGTTTAATGGGTAATAATTCTCTAAAGGTTTTTTGAATTGTAAAGATCAGAGAAAAAGTGACAGAAAAATTATAACTGCATATGGAGCGACTTTGTTGTTTTTCTTCTTATTCTATCTTTTCTCTCATTTTTTAAATTGTACAAGAAATTTATGAATAAAGGATCTGTGCTCTTGTTAATGTGCTCTTGTTAATGAACTCTGCAAAGTTTTATTTTTTTTAGTCTAGTAGTGGTATGGCTCTTCCCCCTGTTTAGTGGGTTTGTTTTGACCGGTTCTTTTACTTTGTCTGATGGGATTTTCGTTGAGCCTTGTGTTATTTTAAATGTTCTTTTCTTTTAAACTAATGCTGATCTTCTAGCCTAGCTTGAAGAATAGCGAATGTTTGGTGATTGGTTCCTCCATTTTAACGGTGTTAAACACTAGGATTTCTTTTCTGACCCCTTTCGATTACTAAAGAAAAAGATAATGTTATCATTGGGTCATAAGGGTTTAAGTTTCAAATTCTTGTAACTAATATTAAGCTCATTACATAGTGCTGGTTTGAGTGTTGTCTTTGAGGTTCTGGCTGATTATCTTGCCTGCCTTTGGATGATTGATAATTTGTTTCTCCATTAGAATGGTGCAAGGCTTGTTGATTTCTTTTCTTATCCTGCTTTTGTATGACTAAAAGAAGGGTTGTATTATCATTAGGTCATAAACTTTCTTTAGTATTAATATCGAAGTGCTGTAATTAACATTCAGCTCATCACGTTGTGGAACTGGTTTGAGAGCTGTCAGTTTCCCTTTGCACCTTCTATTTATAACCATCAAACGAAAGCTGTCAATAACTCAATGAAACTTGGTGGAGTCACCCTTACTATACAACCAGGATAAACATCTGATTATATGCTATCATTTTCTTAACGAATTTAGAAGATTCCATTTAAATATATAATTATCATTATATGACAATTTTGGTCTGCTATTTTTGGCAGAAGAAAGAAAATAGCAAGAGAAGGAAGGATGATTTGATGAGGAAAAGTAAAGATAAAAAGGTACTACTTGCATTTACTGGATATTGTGATTATTAACGTAATAAATTTGGGTTCCCCCCTTCTTTTAATCTTGTGAATGTTTGTTTATATCTGCTCCTTAATCCTTCGAAGAACATTGTTGGTTTGTAGCACTGGTTATGAATAATCTCTTTGCTCCATCTTTCTTGCTCACTTGTGTCGTCATGGCACACTTGCGAAGTCACATATTATTCATGAGAAATTATCCAGATACACGAGAATGAAGGGAACAAAAAAAAAAAAAAAAACACTGGATGATGCTTGTGACCTTCAATTTTGAGCCCCCAACACTCTCTCTACTTTCTGGTACCAAGAGTGGCTTTGGCAGTTTTATGTGCTATGAAGTGGACTACAATCTCATTTGTGCCAAAATGCTAACAATTCACATAACACTGAAAGGAAAAAGATGGACTTTACTGCATTTCACTACAATTATATATATTAACTTTGACCAATATTTATTGCATTATTTTGCAAAATATTCCTAGGTAATTTATCAGCTTCATGATGAAGCTGAATGTTAACTGAGCTGCCAATACAAATTAATCCTCTGTATTTCTAACTCTGTGCTTAAGTTCAACAATATTTCATGGTTAGGAATTAGTTGGTTTCTATTATTTTACTGGTCATCTAAGTGTTTTGAATAAAAAGTTGCCCTGTTCTCTCATTAGGGCTTCAGGTTTTCACTTTTTACTGACAGTTTTTCTTTTTAGCATTCCATTTATTTCTCTGAGAATCTGCATCATGATGGTTGCAATCACTACTTTTCTTTTGGAATAGACCAAACATAGTATTTTACTATTTGTAAGTTTTTTGAATTGTTAAATGTGGAAAAATTCAGCATACTGGGCTTCAAGAAATATCTGGAAAGAAAATTGATAAACAGGAATGGAAGCAAAGAGTAAAAAGTGCATTCGTTCCATCCTGAAACCTCTTAAGTTCAATAGTTATATGTATGTTCATGCTTGGTGGAACTTCTGATGTTAAGGAAGTCTCTATTTTTATTTTTAGGAAAGGGTTTCTGATCCATCAACAAAGTCATCTCACTTTGCAACCCGGTCCAATGTTTCTCCATATGCTCCACCAATGATTATGATGGACAATGATGATGGCATTTCCTACAAAGGTCAGGCACCATGCATTCTGAATCTCATTAGCCTTGGATGTTTTGAGGTTTTTCAAACATGACAATAAAAGCTATTTTCTATTGTTGGCATTCCGTTTACCTTTGAAGGGTCTCACGTGGTTGCATTTCTTTATTTTCATTGATCGACTGTTTTACATCTGAAAGTTTCTTTGGGCTTCTTGCAGCTATTGGAGGTCCCACAGGTGAACTATTGGAGCAAAATGCGCAGGCTTTGAATCAAATATCTGCAAATCTAGCTGCTTTTCAGGTAAGCTGATGCTGTTTTTGGACCTTCTCTGTTTCTATTTTTTGTGCAGAGTAAAATCGGCTTAAATCAGGCTTGTCATTTATGTGTTTGCATCAATTGTACGGATCTGGACATTAGGCAGATAACCACTTTAAGTGTCCCAGCCCTATTTCTTCTCCATGTTCTTCTTGGCTACTTATTTCATGTAGGCAAAAATAATATGTTTATTGATTCGATGAGTAAATTGCAGTGGTTGTAATTCGAACTTGCCCTTTTCCCTTTTCCTTTATTCTGTTTTTTATATTTTAGTATTGCAGCGGAGAATTGTTACAATTTGTATCTGATCAGATGCTTTCAGAAGATTTGAGGTTTTGCTTTGATAACCGCTAGCTTAAACCTTGTTCTGGTTAACTGGAACCAAAACTTAGAAACTGTTGAAGATGCGAACGTCAATTTTATGTTTGTATGGTTTTTTTTCTTGCGCGCACTTCACTGACGGTAGATTTACTCATTTGACTTGGAGTTGTGAATTATAGAATACATGATGAAGTTTCTGTTAGCACATCCCTAGATTGGCAACCATTCGGTTATTTCTATTTTTATGTGAAGTAATTTGACTATTTCCCCTTCATGCTTTCTTGTCTCAAATGGCATGGGATTTTAGTCAACAATGGAATCATTTTATTTTTAGGAGGTTCTGAAACTGCTTTAAAGACCTTATCTGATACTGACAAAAAGTAAGCATATGGTATTGAAAACAAATGAACTGGGTAAATTTTGGGCAAAAAAATTAAGATATGGGCATGGGAAGGTATATTCCATAACAGTACTTATTTTGATATAATTTTAGGAACAACACCAATGCATTTTCATGCCAAAAGTCATGCTTAAAAACTATAATAACTTTAAAACCGCTTTGATTTGGACCTGATAAGGGGAAGCCTACAGCGAACGATATACTGGCAGGCTAGATGTTTCTCAAAATGTAGCTGTTATATTGAAAATTTGATGTCAGGCTGTTGTGTTGTAGTCTTGTTAGAGTCAATTTCAATTGAATTTTTAGGAGCATTATTGGTAGCTCTAAAGCTGATATAATTGCCCCCCTATTCTCTCCATTTTGTTTCCAGATACAGGAAAACATTAATCTATTCTGCCAAACAAGAGATAACATTCTCAAAATTATGAACGAGTAAGTTGTTTCCCTGTTTCTCTTGCATTTTTCTGTAACAACACTCTTCATTTATTTGAAATTATATCAGGATTGATTCACCCATTACTCTTTTTTACATTGTGGTATCTGAATGTCAGCAAGTCCTTTATCCCCTCCGTTTTTTTTTTCTCTTTTTTATTTTCGTGGCAGTTTGAATGACTTGCCGGAGGTGATGAAGCAAATGCCACCTCTACCCATAAAGGTGAATGAAGAGTTGGCCAACTCCATTCTTCCAAGAACAAACCTCCCAAAGCAATCATGATGATGCTCCATGTTCATTCATCTCCTTTCGGGCCTGTCATTCCAGATTTCTGCCTCCAGGGGGTACTCCAATAATATTCCCACACTCTGTGTGAGGGAAAGTGTTAACCTAGATTCAAATCAAAACAGGAAGAAGAAACAATAAAATAAGTGTTGAGAATCATCAGGTTGAATTAGCCTTCATTTTTTTTCATTGTTTTTCCTGTCTTCGGCTCTCTTAACGGCCTCTATCTATATATTGTACCAGTAGGGAGTAGTCTTGGTGGTAATCGTCCGTCGAATTTAGGGAATAAGATTTATCAACAGCACTGAGTTTCATTGATGTTCCCAGTTGATTCTGTTAGGACAGTTCATTTTATTCGCCATACAAGGAACGGTAGTTATTTATCCTGTGTTTGTGAGTCTAATCAGCCTTGGATGCAGCTGAGTATTCTTCCCCTGTAAATGTCATATTTGCACTATGTGGAGAATTAATTAATTGTTAGTTTCATAATTACTGTGGTCGATTAAAGGTGCACGCTTCTGTTTGATGTGTGATTTTATTTCATTCTCAACCAACCCGGGATTTTTATTGCTTCAACATATTTAAAGTACGATAAACATCTTAGTTTCATTGCCACTGTGTTTTTATATGTTTAAGGGTTGAAGGGTAAATTAACCCAGAAGTATCCATGTAATTGTATTAGGTGTGCAGTAGGTTTTGAAAATGTAATATTGCCCTAGTGTGAAATGTCATCGATGCAAATGGTCAAATAACATTTTATTTAGTAAAAAAAATTATTTAATGGTCAAATTTAACCCTTTTAATAGATACTGTAATATTGTACTTTTTTCTACATTTCTAAGGTAATATTACCCCTAAAAAAAAACTTTTGAACATGCATTGTAATTACGTGATACTTTCGAGTAAATTTAACCTTTAATCCTATATTTAAAGTATGACATCCTCCCTCTCTCTCTGTACTTCACACACATAGAGTCGGGAATTTGGGTCGGGTTCATATGATCAACCTGATTAAATCCATTTAATTGGAAGGTTAAACTTGTGATTTTAAGCTTCCAGAAGGAAATGGGTTTAAAAGGGCCAGCCCTAATGGGTTGAAAGCTTAAAAGGGTCAGTCCGTTTAAGCTAGTCATAATTTTTTTTATCTAGATAAGTGACTTTAAGTCTGTGACTTTGGGCTTCCAATTAACAAAGTATAGAAGTTGTATTCTTCCAACTAATGTTTAAGCACTCATTTGTACTCAATTGATTGCATGGATTTTCATATGATGGTAATTTACTAATTTATATGTATTTTATATAATAAACACATTTTAAATTTATGATTTTGATTTATTATTTGTTGCAAAGACAGAAAATGATGGTGGTGGTAGTGTTACGAATGAAATACTTGATATTTTTCATTTCATTGAAGCAGAGCCTTCTAAGCCTATTCCTAGTGAAGCTTAGTCAAATTCAAATGTCATTAAAATTAGAGATAGTGATGATGATTAATGAAAAAAGAAGCATATATTATGTTATTTGTGAACTTAAGTTTAAGACTTTCAGAATATTTATTATTGTCAATGTAGTTATTTAAATAATTAGATATGATTTTCGATATTTTTTAATAAAGAATTTGTATCAATGCTAAAATTGATGCATATTTTCCACAAAAAAAAGTTGAAAAGGGATGGTAGGGAATATGGGACTCGGGACCGAGGCCCTATAGAGTTACCTAATTCCAAACTGTACACACACAGAGAATGCATACCTACGGGCTACAATATCATTCATCACACTTCTAACTAAAAATATAATGAGTCTCTCGTATAATGCTAAATAGTATTCTGTCACAATTACTGATTTAAATATTTAGAAACTATTAATTTACGAAATTAGTTTAAAGGACTAAGGTTTGAAAAGATAAATGGACGAAATATTTTTATGCCATAAACAACTTAATAATAATACAAACTAGTACAGTCCCGTGTTTTATGAAAATCAAATATTTATTTCATTACATTTGATAACATAACATATTTTTACAATAATATTTTATTTGCAGGACATCTCTCATTAGATTTGATATTTTTATTTTAAATAACATCATGTTGCTACATATAACTTACCATGTATGAAGATCGTATATAATATATGTAAGCAAAGAAGATAATATGGAGGGAGGCTAAGAGATATATAAAAACTAGACAAATTAAAACATCATCCAAACCTAGTCAATTTATGCAACATTAAAATAAGTAGAAGTCATAAAGGTTATCACTACATCTATCTCTCACGAAATTAATGAGAATCTCACATGTTATGATTCATTACAATCAAAATGGAATTTTTTTGAGTTATATCTATTAAAAAAGAACCTACTATAATGCAACTCTTAATAATTAATAGAAGATAAGCAATATGAATCAAATATTCTTTGTAAACATCTATACTTTAAATTTTTCATTGCCTAATGAAGGATAAAAGTAGTAATTAAGGGACATGTAATATGATCTGAAGCAACATATGCCAAGATGCACAGTTCATAGTCTCAAATATGAAAGTTAATTCGTAAAGAATGGACCAACGCTTGGAGATCACGCAAACAGTTATTTTTTGAATGGATTGACTCAGTAAGTTACATAGGATATATTCAACAATAAAGTACTATTTAAGTTATAAGATTACAGAAGAGGTTTTGTCCGTGGGTCGTTTTTCCATCATAGAGCCTATGTGATATTAACAATTGATCATCTTATATATAATACATGTAATAATGGTAACATGAATATTAAAATGCATAATGGTGAAGTTATAACATATGAATGATTCGTTACATCAAAACATGTCAATTGTGTTTACATTAGTGTAATATAACACCAAGACTAATTGTTGTTACAGTCAGTTTACAATATATTATAAAGAATAAAAGAGTAAAAATAATCTAAATTTTTTTACTTAATATTAGATATTTGAACGTTGTTGGAGAGCTATTTTGAATTTGAAAATACGAAAGTTTCGCCTCACCTTCTAACTATTAAATTTAACTAATATATTTGGCAAAAAAAATTTAAATTTAACTAATACGTACATATGTTATGCCACCTCATCTATAAATATCTTAAAGCAGGTCCTCTGTTTGCGACGTGGCGCTTCAAATGCTTTCCACCAAATGTTGCCCATTATCATTCCTCTCACTTTGTTTCAAAAAATTTTAAATTTAAACTTAAATTTTAAAAACTCATATATTTCCCCACTATGTTACCTTTTCCTATAAATACATCCACCACTTTCTCAATTACTGCGTTTATTTAAATTGCACGTACTCATTTGTGGCTGAAGCTTTGTGTTTTATATGAAATTTTTTCTATCAACATCTTGTAGACTTTGTTTAAAATAAATAATTTAAATGTTGTCCGTAAAAATAGTATACAATGGTGCTTGAGTTCAATTTTTTTTGTTATATGCCATTTTTAAATATTTCCAACAAAGTGTATAATAAATTATTACTATAACTTCTATTTGTATATGTAAAAGAAGAATGTATTTGTATGTAGTGGAAGTAGTTGGAAGTTATGTAAATCATGGAGGAAGTTCTACTTACCACGTGGCGCTTCAAATGCTTTCCATAAATATTGCCCATAATCATTCCTCTCACTTTGCTTCAAAAAATTTTAAATTTAAACTTAAATTTTAAAAACTTATATATTTCCCCACTATGTTATCTTTTCCTATAAATGCGTCCACCACTTTCTCAATTACTGCTTTTATTTAAATTGCACATACTCATTTGTGGTTAAAGCTTTATATTTTGTGTGAAGTTTTTTTATCAACATCTTGTAGGCTGTGTTTAAAATAAATAATTTAAATATCATGAGTAAAAATAGTATACAATGGTGCTTGAGTTCAATTTTTTTCTATTGTTATATGCTATTTTTAAATATTTCCAACAAAGTATATAATAAATTATTACTATAACTTTTATTTGTATATGGAAAAGAAGAATGTATTTATACGTAGTGAAAATAGTTGGAAGTTATGTAAATCATGGAAGAAGTTGTAGAGAGTTACCTTCTTCAAGATGAGTAGTGGGAGTTATATTTTCAATCATACATATTGGGGAGTTAATTTGACATGGAGGGCATAGTGGGGAGTTACCTTCTTCAAGACATGTTGTGGGAGTTACAACTTGCATCACATGTACTGGGGAGTTATATGTGCAATGGAGGTAGTGGGTGCCCTTGAATGGTGCTATTTGCAGATAGTTATAACTTGCATCACATGAAGTAGAGTTACATGCATAATAGACGTAGTGGGTGTCCCTAAATGGTGCCATTTGTGGGGAGTTACATTTTGCATCACATGTTGTGGGAAGTTACAGTCGTAGTGGACGTAGTGGGAGCCCTGAATGGCGCCATTAGTAGGGAGCAACCTATTCATGACGTGTACAAATAGGTGGTTTGTAGGATACAAGGTGAACATACTATTCGCATTGGTTTTTTGCTTTCTGTACAAGTGTGTGATTAAGTCATGGGCATCACATTTGACCCTATTCGTGCTATCAACCATAACAGACATAATTGGAGCATAAAGGTTCGCATTGTTCAAATTTAGACCATGTCCTGTTGATATTCACAGAAAGAGATTTGATCAATTGATATGCTATTGTTAGATGATGCTGTAAGAAATGATTACTTACTTCCACTACTTGCTTCTTCTAATGGGAGTGCTAATTACTACTTTGGTTTTTTTAGGGTGATAGTATACATGTAATCGTTAAGGGTGCATTTGTTCAACGCCACAAGAATCATTTCAGAGAGGGAGTGACATATGTTATTTCACACTTTCATGTCACCTGTCACTGGCTCTTACAGGAGAACAAGTCACCCTTATAGGGCAAACTTTATGTTCTCTACCTCTGTTTGCCCTTTCCCTGATGATAGATGAATTCATTGATTTGGATTTTCATTCATTTCTTTCTCTCAAATTTTGAGCACGCACTTTGATGACCGTTTCTTAGTTGGTAAGTTTACTATTTCAACTAGGTGTTGTGGTGTTGTATGCTTAGATTTGAGTTTTATTGACCCACACTTGTAAGTTATGGGAATCACATTTGATCCTGTTCGTGCTATCAACCCTAGCAAGGAAAATTGGAGGATAAAGGTTTGCTTTGTTTGAATGTGGAACATGCTAGGTCGATATTCACAGGAACATATTTCATCATTTGATATGTTGTTGTTGGATGATACTGTAAGGAATGGTTACTTACTTCCTACAATTTCTTCTTTTTGGAATGCTAATTACTGTTTTGGTTTTTTTAGGGTGATAACATGCAACCTTTAAGGGTGCATTTGTTTAGTGCCACAATAATCATTTCAAAGAGGGAATGACTTATGTTATTTCTACTTTCACTTATCACTGGCTCTTACAGGACAATAAGTCATCTAGATCTATTGTGTGTTCCTACCAATCACAATTGCATATTTCCCCTCAACCAACATTGTTTGTTGCTGATGAGTTATTGATGGTGGATGAGTAGAGTATGATAACATACACTCATTCTAGATCTATTGTGTGTTCCTACTTAACTTTTATACTGTATATTATTCTCTTTAATTATTGATATGTCTACTACACTAGCCATGCTGATGTGTTGGCATGTGTTGTAGTATTGTGATACTTGGATGACATTGTGGATATACTTACAGATCAACTATGGATATATGTCTCTTATAATCATTGCGAAAAGAAGGTGGTGCCAGATGTGGATGAATTTATTTGTGAAAAGTGCGAAGCTATTGTGAAGGTGGTTGTGACAAAGCATGGCCCCAGCTTGACAAGTGACATTTCTATTATATTCATAACTAAAAAAATTATAAATATTTGTTATACATGGTATGTTTTGAATACATTCATAATTAATTCAATATCAAAACAAAAATTAGAAAATCGTACGAAGTCCCAAGAAAGTATCTTAAGAGGATAAACAATTGATCTTGAACTTTTTAACTAAGTATTTATAATTGAAAACGTTTGAATAATTTGTAATAAAAAAATTTGAGTATTCTATAAATAAAAAAATATTTGCTATATATAATATGTTTTCGTACATAAATTTATTCAATTTAATTTAATATATCAACATAAAAATAATTTATAGCAAGACTATATATAGATAATGTAATTTATTAAGAATAAAGTGAAAATCGTATGGGTCATAAGCATGCATCACAAGATGATATATTTGTTTTTTATTAGGTTAAAGTAATTTCCAAACTTTTTAAACACGGATCTATAATTTAAAAAACCATCAAAATTCATAATTAAAATTTTTTTAATAGACATAACTAAAAAAATTCTATTTTGATCATAATAAATCATAGCATGTGCGACCAAGGAAGAGCAAATTACTCGCAGCCCTGCTAACCCGCCCGGGCTAGGGAAAAATTTTCTAGATTTAGCCCACCCGTCGTTGACCCGTGACGGGTGGGCTAAAACTTGCCCATGTTACAAATAAACGGGACAAGATGCTCATGCCTGCCCGTTCAGTTTTTTTTTTTTAAAAAAAAAAAATCCCCTCTTCTTCTTGAATTCTTCCCTTAGCCCCTTAGTCTGTTAGCTCCCCTTATTCATTTATGCAATCCATGAAACCCTTCCCATCCAGTCGACCACAGCCCACCACATAGGACACGACATTGTTTAACCTAGTGCCACCAACCACCAGCCGTCGCCTGTTGATATGCTCATCATCAACGTCTTCGACTCTTCGTCTTCTTTTTCACTTTCACCAATCTGGTTCACTCTTCGCTCTTCTCTCCATTTCCCAACAAGAATGGCAGCCCCTACCTCCAGATCCATCTTCATCCTTCTCTCATAGCTGAACAGGCTTTCGGATGCTTGATAGATCATCTTCTTTGCCAATCTATTTTACAGCCAATGGAACATTTTTCAAAGAGCAACCCAATCTGTTTTGCTATTATTTTTCTAGAAATGCTACTCTAATTGCAATTTATTATATAGTGGTAAGAATTTTTGCTAGCATATACGAAATTAGATTTCAAAGTTCAAAGCTTATAGGATTCAAAATAAGAATTTCTATGATTGTACATGTTATTTGGTGGATGTTGTATCTCTTCTTAACATTAGACTTGTGCTTGAAATTTAGCTTATTATCTGCAGTTTCTTGTCTTCAAACAATCCCTTTGGCTGATATGAATTAAATGGGGTGCCCCTTATCTGTATAAAACCCGCCCATTTATTATCAACCTGTTAAAGGTGGGTTAAATGGGTTGAGGCACAGGTATAAGCTAGTCATACCCATGAAACTTTAAATGGGCAGGTAACGGGCTAGAACACGAGCCGCCCATTACTCTGCCCTATGTGTGACTCTCACTGATTTGCAGGAGATACAAGTGGTGATAATATTTTTAACTTTTAGGTATTTTAATACAATATTAATTAACCAGTTTAGATGATACTGTAATTATTTAACTTTGTATGTCTTGTAGCTTCCACCCACATTATCTACTTCACCTACCTTCATTATATGCAGTTTTCATGCATGATGAGTTTTATATTGTACTATGAATATATTTAAAATGAAAATATCAAATCTAATGGTAGATATCCTACAAATAACATACTGAATATTATTGAAAAAATATTTTATATTATCAAATGTGATGAAGTAAGGGTTACATTTTCAAAAAACTATCACATTATAATTCCTCACTTTTACTAATAGTTACAAAGTTATTCATTTATCCCATGCGTCACACGGGTAATGTACTAATGTAATCAAGCTTGCAAGACCAAACTCTATGAAGGATTGGCGAATTATTACAAGTCATTGGAAGAAGTATATGTGATTTTCCAACTATGCCTTCTTTGAACACTTCAAATTTTTCATTCTGTGGCAATAAACTTGTCTTATTTGAGTTAAATTTTGATAAACATGCCCTCTGTCTACAGCCACAAGAATTTCTTAGAAATTTGACTGAAGAATAGTGAACAATATATAATACTATCATTGAAGCACTACATAACATGCGCGGAGGCTTATACTTCACATATGGTTATGGCGGAACTGAGAAAACTTACCTTTGGCAGACATTATGTGCAGCATTGAGATTGGAAGGGAAAATTGTGTTATGAGTGGCATCAAGTGGCATTGCATCACTTCTCTTACCAAATGGGAAAACAACACATTCACAATTTGCAATTCCACTTGCCATTGTAGAAGACTCTATCTGTAACATTAAACAAGGTTCACAACTTGCAGAATTATTGATCCAAACCACACGCATAATTTTGGATAAGGCACCTGTGGCAAATAAGTATTGTTTTGTTGGCAAAAAAAAAAAAATAAGTATTGTTTTGAAGCACTTGATAGAACATTGCAAGACATTCTAAATAGGTCTGATCCTAATGCAGTAAACAAACATTTTAGTGGAACGATGGTTATACTTAGAGGAAACTTTATACAAATCCTTCCTGTTATACCAAGAGGTCACTAGTACAAAAAAGTCTTTCTAAACCACATAAAAATGGTTTTTTAAACCGCACATGGGTGCGGTTTAGATAAAAGAGGTTTAAAAAGTGAGACACTTTCTAAACCGCATATAAAAGCGGTCTAGAAGATACCACGTTTTAGAGTGATATGTAATAAAAAAAAATATTGGCAAGAATCACGTCTACCATCGACCGACCACCGTGACCATGCCTCTCCACCAACCCACTCTCACTTGCCTTGGCCTCATTGCCGTCCTCTGTTCTACATAGAGGCCAAGCCATCAACGACACTTCGTTCACCATGCTTTCCAGAACGGAGTTCCACCCATAGGGAAACCAAAGCTATGAGAAAGCTGAACACCACAAGAAGACTAGGAAAACCAAGACGGAGAAAGATAGATACAAGAAATACTATGAGAAAGATGAATACAAGGAAAACCAAAGTAGGAAGAGGAAAAATCATGTAAAATAGCAAAAATTACAGAAACAGCAAAAAATTCAGCAAAAATTTCTACGCATAAACAAAGGAATGAGAATAGGAACAACAAAAATTTCCACTAATATAAAAACAGTAAAAATTACAGCAGAAATAGAGGAATGAGAATAGAAATTACGACAAAAATTCTGCTAATAAAAAATTACATATGCCCAAAAAGAGAAAAAGAAACATTTGCTCAAAGAGAAACTATTCAAAAAATTACAGAAAGAGCAGCAGTGACTGAGAGGAAAGACGCCGAACAAACTTACAGAAACAGTAGTAGTGAATGAGAAGGAAAAATTACAGAAATAGTAGCAGTGAAAAATTACAGTAGTGGCAATGGATAGTAGTGAAAGAGAAATAGTAGCCAAGAGAAACTTGTCAAAAAAAAAAATCAAGATGTGCAGTAAATGAGAAGAAAAAACGCAAGAGAAACTGATCCACTTCTCATGCGTGCATCGACGCTGAATCTGACTTGATCGAGCGACGGCTTTGGCTTCTCGTGCAACGGCGCTGCGAAGTTCCTGAAGCAACAGCTTGGGCTTCTCGTGCGATGGAGTTCCTCGAGCACAGCTACGACAAACTGAGTGAATGCTAGATTGCAACGGAGGCGGACTGAGTTCGATGGAGTTACTCGATCCGGCGGTAGGCAGCTGCAATAGAGGCGGACGAAGTACAAACTGAGTGAATGCGCAAGAGTAAAGCTATAAAGATACAATGAATGAGGATGAAGAGAGAATGAAAGAAAGCAAAGTCTCTTAGGCGTGCATTTTAATTTTTTTTTTATAACATCTAAACCGCACCCACGTGATACGGTTTAGATTAGTTATCTTCTAAACCACACCCACGTGGTGCAGTTTAGATTAATGCTCTTCTAAACTGCATCAGACAGGTGCAGTTTAAAAGCTTCAAAATTTGGATTTTTATTTACCAAAATGCTACCGGTCATATTTTAAGACCTTACCCTTTATGTGCGGTTTAAAAGAGACGGTTTAGATAAACATTTTTTACTAGTGGGTAGTCGTGAAAATATAGTGTTCACCACTATTAATTCATCATACTTATGGAAGGATTGCAAATTATTCACAGTTACTAAGAACATGCGATTATGTAAATGTGCTTCAACAAATAGTAGCTAAGAATCAATTGCATTTTCTAAGTTGATTGTTTCTGTTGGTGATGGGAATATTGGTGATGGAAATGTTGAAACTAAAGGCGACACAAATGATGAAATTCGCATCAGGTGATCCAATGGAATGTATTGTCCAGAGTACTTCTCCTGATTTGTTGGCCTCTATTGAGGATAGGTCATATTTTAAAGAGCGGGTTATTTTCATTGCAACACTATCTACTCTAGATGAAGTCAATAATTACATTTTATCAAAAATACCAGGTGAAGAAGTAGTCTATCTCAATGCATATAGTGTTTCAAAATAAGAAGGGGCATCCGGTTCAATGGCAAAACTCCACACCTTTAAACTCTTAAACACAATTACTATGTCTGGACTACCCAATCACATCATCAAACTTAAAGTGGGTGTTCCAGTAATGCTCATGCGCAACATTGATAAATTCATTGGACTATGCAATGAAACTAGACTCATTATAATACGCTTGGAGAAGCATGTCATTGGAGCAAATATCATCATTGGAACCCATATAGGTAAGCATGTTTTACTCCCACATCTCAACATAACACCCTTTGATTTTTCTTTGCCTTTTACTTTATGCAGAAGATAATTTCTAGTGATCATATCTTTCGCTATGACCATAAATAAGAGCCAAGGTTAAAGTTTGCTTCATGTTGGATCACATCTACCACGACTTGTTTTTACACATAATCAACTATATGTAGCAATATCTCGTGTGCGGCAGCGAGAATGTCTAAAAATCCTACTCCTAGATGATAAATGACAACCCACGGACAAAACCTCCAATGTTGTGTATAGAGAAGTTTTTTGCAATATTGTAACTTCAATTACTACTATATCATTGGATCTATCCTATGCAACTCATTTAAGCCATCCAGTCAAAAAAGAATGATTGTTTGCATTATGTTCATGTGTTGGTATATTCCTTCAATGTGGTTTCCATGATAGAGACTATATTGTACACTTTAATATTTGTTTCTTCGTATCATATTACATGTCCTTTACTGACTACTTTTCCTCAATATGCAATGAAGCTTAAATGTTTACAAATAATATTTATGTTATATTGGTTCATTTCTATTAGTGATGAATATATATACATCATAGTAGATTCTTTTTAAATGGATATATCTAAAAAAATTTCACTTTGTTCTCAACGGATTTAAGCAATTGCAATTCTCATCTGCTTCATAAGAGATACATGTAGTGATACTCTTTTATGGCTCTATGTATTTCAATGTTGTATTAATTAACCGGGTTAAAATGTTATAATGTTTTATCTAGCTTTTATACGCAATAGTCAACTCCCATATTATGCACTTCGCTAACATTAATGCTATGCATTCTTCATGCACGATAAGTTGTATATTGCACCTTGGATTTATTTCAAAATTAAAATATCAAATCTAATGCCATTTGTCATCCTAGCAAAGCACCATGTATTCTATCATAAAAAACATTTTACATTTTGAAATGTGATGTAAGAATTACTTTAAAGCAACTGACACTTAATAATGTCACTTTATAAATTTATAACAATGTCATCTATTCATCCCCGTGCATCGCACGGGTACTGGACTAGTTATCCTAAAATCAACATCCCCCATCTCATCGGCCTCTTCCTTTTCTTTTCTTTTCTTTTTCTTTCCCCTCTCTCTCTCTCTTCTTTTTCCCTTACCTTCCTCCATCTCACCAATCTCTTCCTTTTATCTTTCTTTCCCCCCTCTCTTCCTTTTCCCTTACTTTCCTGTGACCTTTTCTTTGTCGACGACTGAAGCTTCTCGGAGAAGATGAGGGTTGCTGACGTCACGGTGGTGTTAGAGCTAGCGAAGCTCGGGGTGCTTTGTGAGAGGTTCCACTGGCGGCAAGGAGTCAACGAGAAGGGTAAGAGGAGGTAAGTACAGAGGATGAGAATAGACTGGGGTTTAGAACCACCACTCTCAATACTGCTACCACCACACTATTCAGTGGAGGACGATGATACCTCACTAGCTTCTTCTTGCTTGTTCTGTTTCTTCTAAGCTTCTTGAACTGCCCTGGCCAAGCAACTAGAGAGCAATTGAACTTTCACTTTGTATCAGGATTTTGAGAAAGTGCAATGGAAGCTGCAGACCAATAAGGATAAGAGAAAACACCCACACACCCATTG
>QFDD01001452.1:0-18027 GCA_006871305.1 Vachellia collinsii
GTTAAGTGGGCTTTGTTGACATATTCTATAAACAAGATAATGGTAAATTAACGGAAAGGAAGGAAACATTAGGGGGTTAAATCTAAACTTTGAATTTTGAAATATCAAAGAAGTTATATGCAACTACCAGAGAGTTTTATATAATTTAGAATTTTATTTAATATTATTCTTGCTATATCCAATGATTGTTTGTATTATAACAAATACTACACATGTATTAACTAAAAGATACAATATACTAATTTGAAGAGATTAAAGAAGCTAAATAAATTATTTAATTATAATAATATTACATAATCTCGGTAAAATATTTATGTATGTTATTTGGTTATATATCAGTTTATAAGTTAGGCACATTAATTTGAAAGAATGAAAATATAAATACTTTAAAGTAATTTATTTAATTTAATTAATCTTACAAAATTAATCAATTGCATCTTATATTAAAGACAGAAGGTAATATAAAAAATAAAGATAAACAATAAAAATAACTATAGTTGTTAACAAAAATAATGCCACTTTATTTGACGTTTTATTTAAAAAAAAATTGCCCATTTTGCTAGTATTGCCTATGGAGATTCTAATTTGTCAATCATATTGTGATAATCTCACTTAAAAATTCTAAGAGTACTAGATATTGTTCAGAAAAACCAAATCAAGATAAGTTGATTGCGATCATCTCTCTTATCCCTTCACTTTTAGGTAACACTCTCTCTCTCTCTCTCTCTATTTGACCCAAACACGGTCAATCTCAAGATGCATGAAACATATTACACCCATGCCTCTAAAGGTTTATATGTTATGGGTAATATCCATCTATAAAAATTATATTAACTGAATTAATTGGATTCATGAATGATGATAAATAGCCAAGATTCTTTGAATAATGTGAAACTCATCCTTTTAAAAATACTCATGCACATAAAAATATTAAAGAAACTACCAAAGTTTATCAAATGAAACAATGGGGTAATATAAATTCTAATACCAAATAGAGTTGTACTTATCAAGGTCATAACCATTAAACTGCTATATTCTTAGCTATATATAAATTAAGAGTAAGGGAAAAGAATTGAAGGGAAGAAAGTTGTGAGGTCAATATTGGTAGCTTGGTTGGTGTTACATTTTGCAACAATGCAATATTGTGAAGCAGAGCTACCAGTAGGATTTCAGAGAGAGATATATGTTAGGATAGGATTTGACCAAGAGGGGGGGTGAATTGGTTTGTTTAAAATTTTCGCAACGTTGAAAACATAAAACAGAGTATGAAGAAAGTTGACACAGAAATTTATCCTGGTTTGGTCCTCCTGACCTACGTCTAGTCCTTAGAACCTTCTGAGCTTTTCAAATCCACTAATCTCAAAAGATTACAAGCAATCAGAAGAAGGACTCTCCCCCTTCCTAACTCAAACTAACCCACAGACACTTTTGCTCGTGTCTTTAACTCACTCAAGATTCTCCAACCTTGAGTAACTCTCAAAAAATCAATAAATGAACATTCTCCTTTCTGAGAATTTAATGATAATCACTGAAGCTCTTAAATATGAGAGTATTAAAACAGAGGAGGTAGCTGAAGCGTAATAAGTTTGCTTTCTCATATGTGCGTTCTACATCCCCTGGTGACTTGAATGAGTAGCCTTTTATAGGTGAGGAGAATTAAATGTCCGTTATAGACATTTAAGTTTCCGTTAGATCCAACGTCTTCGTTCACCTTCCTGCATTGAATGCGACTATGTGCTTCTGACAGTAGGTAGGATGATATTCTGAGATTTTGTCTGTTGAATCTCTTTTTAGGCAATCAGAACTTCATTCCCTGTTAATAAATAAGTCAGTTAAGTATTCATGATGGTAGGTGTGATTCAAATAATCGTTGCATGGATAAGGAAAGATTTTGAGATCAGAATAAAATTTCTTACACGCTGCGTTAATGTCAGAAGAGCAAACTCGAGTTGTTGAAGAATTTTCAAAGTAGAAATCTCAAAAATTTTGTTGTAACTCGAGTTTTAATAAGAGTTTTGATAAAATTTGAGTTATAGAATTTAAAACTCGGATTTTCAGAAGTTCCAGTAAGCCAAGATATTTTGTGCTCTTCGAGACTCGAGCTCCATTAGCCAAAACTTCATGTTTTGACAATTTTCAAATCATAACTTTCATTGTAACTCGAGTTTCCTTGAGAGTTTTGAATTACAGCACGTTTACTCTTCGAAACTCGAGTTTTTCCTCATAAAACTTCAAGTTATAAGATTTTCAAAACATAACTTTTATGCGTAACTCAAGTTGCATTGGAAGTTTTAAGTTTAAAACAAGTTTGCTTCTTGAAACTCGAGTTCCAACTTACTAAACTCGAGTTATATGAAAACTCTTAATGAAACTTCAAGTTTTGGAACGAAGTTTTGAAGTTCAGAAATTTTTCAGAGCTCGAAACTCGAGTTTTGTTTTCCCAAAACTCGAGTTATACCATAACTTTCGCGTAAACTTCAAGTTGAGAAGGAAGTTTGGTTTCTCTCTCTTCAAAACTCCAATTCTAATACTCATAACTCGAGTTCCATCAAAACTTTTATTGGAACTTCAAATTTTGGAAGGAAGTTTCGAGTTTCAAAAATACTTCAGAACCCGAAACTCGAGTTCTATAAAATGAAACTCAAGTTTTGCCAAAACTTCAAACATAACTTGAGTAAGAGTTCTGATTTTCTAAAACACTTTCAACACTCGAAACTCGAGTTCTAAAACGCAAAACTCGAGTTATAAAAAACCTTTTATTCAAAACTTGAGTTCTACAGAAAGTTTTGCATTTCTAAGCCTTTTCCAAAACCCGAGACTCGAGTTTTGACTCCCAGAACTCGAGTTTTGACAAAACTTGAATCAAAACTTGAGTTCTCTTGAAAGTTTGAGATTTTGAAAGCATTTTTAAACAATGTAACTCAAGTTCTAAAGCTCATAACTCGAGTTCTCTTAAAAATTTCATCGAAACTCGAAGTTTTCTAAAACTTTTTTGAAAACAAACAATTTAAGTATAATTTCAAAAACATATTTGTCATCATCAAAACATTATCTCAACAATATATATATGCTTTACATCTTGTTTACCAAAATGCATATAAGGAAAATCTATCATTGTGGCAGCTATATGTTCTAGTGGTTGCCTCATTTCCTGTTTAGGTTCTGATGATAATCACAACCCAAATCCAATAGTCTTGTTCTTCGGGGTGTGCCCAATCTTCTTGCAGTGACATCAGCAGCCAAGATGAACTGGGTAATTCCTAATTACTCATCCTGCCCTTTGTTTCACTTTCATGTTCATTCTCCATTTCAATTATAATATGTGTTAGGATATAAGGTTAACTTATGTAACCCCCCCCCCCAATCTTTAATTAGGAATTAGATAATTAAAGCATGTTTGTTTTTGTTATCAACTTTGTCGTTTTTCAAAACAGTTTTATAAGAGTGTCTTTTAAAACAAGTTTTGGAAACAAGAAAAAAAAATTGTTTGGATAATTGTTATAAAAATTACGGTTGAAAATAAACATATTGATACTGAGATTGGAGGGTAAAGCTTTGATGATAACTCAGATTCTCAAATGGAAAAAAGTTATGGAGGAGAGAAAAAATGATTTCCCAATTTTTACAAACAAAAAATAAGAAATGCAAAAATAACAACAAGGAAACATTTACGAGATGTTTTCCATTTTTAGTTTTTCGAAAACATATTTCTAGCCTTTTGCTTTTAAAAAAAACCTAACTAAAAAACAATGCCCTAATTTGTAGAAATTAAAGAAATTAATTTACTTATTTATAAACGGATGTGTATTAATTTTTCTAAAATATCCTCTTCTATTATTTGTACTAGAAAAAAAAATGGGGTGTGTGTGTGTGTATAAATAAGGTATTAGAATGATAAATATAAAAAATAAAGTTGATTGAAGTCTTCTACTTAATATCAAATCTAACCTTCAATTAACTCTTATATTATGATAAAACAGAATAGTGTACATGCTTTCTTCACTTGATGTTGTTTTGTACTATATACTTTGTTTTGCAGCTACAGTTAAAGTGAACAATTGTGTGGATGGATGCTGTAATACCTCCCTTAGCAACCAATTATGAACCACTTTAAGATATATGTGGAAATAGAAAGTACAAGAAGGACAAAAGAGTCATTTTGCCAAATGTAGAAAAAAGTAAGAGCAAAATGGATATTTTGAAAAGTAAAGGACCAAAGTGTTATTTTGAAAAGGGACCTAAGTGTAAATTCAAAATTCTTGGGATCAAATTGTCATTTTGAAAATTCAGTGGCATTTTGGTAAATTGAGAAAAGTCAAAGGGTATTTTGGTCAAAGTTTGACCAAAATATCAAAAAAATTTACAAAGTTCCAAATGATAGAGAAAAATTTACTGATCTGTAAATGAGATCTAGCTTAAGTCAAAATGACATAAGTAACCTTTGCGAGAATTTTTAAGATTATTTAATATTTGACTATTTAATAAAATAATTAGTCAAAAATGATTATTTATAATACTCAGAGGCCTCAAATATTTGATTTGAAAGCAAGGAAAAATAGCTAAAGAATTTTAGTATTTTATAAAATTGATTCCAAGAGAAAGTTAGAAGCAGTCTGCTGAAACAGAAAGAAAAACCCCGGAAAAACCCCGAAATGTGGTTTTCTTCAAAAAAATAATTAAATACACATATAGAATGGGAATTGAGGAAGGAAAAATGATAATAAGAGCAAAGAAATTATAGGAATTTTTATTGACATTAAATTGGTCCAATGATCAAAAAATCCCTAAAACGCATTTTCAGAAGAAAATTTTTAGGTAAAGTAACCATAAAGTAATCTTGCTTTCATAAAGGAGATTGTGGGGCTTGAGAATGTGCCACTTGGTGTCTTCATATTAAAAGAGGAAAAGCAAGAAGATATATTAACTTAAAGTGGTAGATTATATCAATGTAAAGTTACTCTGCCAGTGTAAGTGGACCCCACAATTCTTATAACTTAAGGATAAATTTTTAATCATTCATTCCAGCCCATTTTCTGCAAAACATGACCAGCACAAGAGAGGGCAAGAGAAGGAGCAAGCCCTAGTCTTCAAGAGCAAGAAGAGAAGGAACTCCAAGCAAAAGTCCAAGGTAAGTTGGTGATTCAAGCTTGATTCCTTCCCTAGAATTGATCTAGGACCTCTATTCTCTCTTTTGATCGGTGTAATTTTTGCTATGGTGCTGTTATTGAAGAGATTTAGGAGAGCGTTTGGAAAAGGGGCTAGAGTGAGAAAGCAAGAAAGAACAAAAATTGGAAGTGGTAAGTGGTTCCAATCAACTCTGCTTAATTTGCTACATGTTGATACTTGATTTGAGTTGATTTGAGCTTGTTTGTAATTTTTGGCACAAAATCACTGTTCATAGGCTACTGCATGTAATTTATGTGCAAGGGATGGGTGTTTTTATGTTGAATAATGATTGGAAAACAGTCTAGAAGTAAGATTATGCATGTATATAACAAGAGAAGTTGAAAAATCATGTTGCAATTTTTCTGTACCGTTTCGACGTACAGGGAAAATGGAAGAAGGACTGTGTTTTTGATGATTTTGATGCTTCCATTGAGTTTAAAATGAAAAATTGTGTAGGGTATAATTGAGAAACCAAGTTTGGAAGCATTAAAAACAAATGTTGAAATTTTGTGCAACAACTCCCATTAAGTTGCTGTTTTGAGTAGTTGAAAGGGAAGAAGGTTTCTTTGAGCTATTTGAGCTTAAAAATGGAATCTACATTCAAAATTATAGAGGAGAAGCATGTTAGATAAATTTTGAAACTCATGGATGCAAAAATACAAAGTTAAGGTTAAAGAGAGCAAGTTAAGAATAGCTAGATGCTATAGTGGTCCAAATGAGTTAGTAACCTTTATGTGATGTTATCTAGGACCATTGGACATTAAGAAAATAGGTAGCTTAGAAATGATTATTTTAATTGCATATCATTGTATTTAATTGCATGATTACTTGTTTTGCTATGAATTGGATAATATGTCATGGTGTGAATGATAAAGTTGTGGTATGATGAAGATTGCTCTTATGCCATAATACCTTGGTCTGTGTTATATGGTTTGACATAAAAGGTATGCATGATGATCCATCCTTAAGGTTCATGTTAATTCAGTATATGAATCATGTTTTTAATGCATGCATGTGACTGAATAATGGTTGCTTATGCTACTAAGATTTCCAAGAATCTTATCCAACCAATGTAACCAAACCCTAGGGCTATCTTTATCCAAGAAGGGAAGAAGAAAGCAGAAGGAGAATGCTTAGAGGTTGGTAAGTATTTGATGAGCATTTTGTGGAGAGTTGTAAATACCCATAAGGGTATCATGTGTTGTTTATAAGTGATAACATTTGTAGTTGTAAATTTATTTTCAAGCATGCTAGAATAGGTCAAAATGCTTCAAAGGCATTAATGTTGCAAGTTAAAGCAATCATACTTCATTTGGACCAAGTATGAACAAAAGGGGGACAAAAGTCGACAAAATGGACCTAAAGTTGACCAACTCATTTTGTAGCAATCGAGTGAGTTAGGATCTGAGATTTTACCACCGAATAGATCAGATTTTTCTCTTTAAAATTAGTGGTAATTGATCTAAATCAGATAACCATGCTAAGAGATACACCCTTCCAAAGTTGGACAAAAATACTGAAAAAATAGAAAATAACCAAATGAACAATAAATTTTGAAATTTAAAATTGGGCATGATTTTGAGGTAAAAGGGTCCAGAACTTATTTTCTCTCTCTCAATTGTATCCAATTATCTTCCCATAGAACTTAGAATCACTCAATTCTGATTTTTCTATAATTAATTATGATTTTTCAAAGTTTGAGCCATTTTTAAAGTATTATGAATAATAATCCGAAAACAAAATTTTTCAAACTCCAATTTCCATAAGTTATGACCAACTAAAGTGATTCCAAATGCTTTCACTGGGTATGTTAATGGGATAAAACTAAGGGTATTACACATATATCTTAAATAAGTAGGGTTTTACATTTGTACTTCCCTAACCAAGTAAATAGTTGGGTAGACTATAATGTCAAAGAATGTCATTGGAAAATACATCTCCATCTCTCACACAAACAATTTAACTATAATTTGGCTTTGCAACCTCCACATTTTGTGTGAGTTAATCAACTTACTGCAAAGAGGCTTGAAGAATATATATAACTTAATGATCATATGTAGCTCACACCTTATTGAGTAAAATCACTCATATAGCCACAGAAATAAAATTCTCTATCAAAACTTGGCAACCATAAGATTTTAAACCCTTCAACTTCAAGTCCTTCATTGAGACAGGGATCCTAATATTTGGTGAGTAAGCCTTTGGAACTTTGATTGTAGTAAGAATCTTATAAAAATTAACTTTTTTCCTTTTCTAGATAGTGTGTGAGCCGTCGCACATGAAGAAATATTTGAGTTCCATTCTCCTAGTTGCCAATTCCTTCCCTCATTTTTTCCCATTTCAACCTTGTCTGACATCACATGGCCTTGTTTGCCATAGCATTAGAAAAATACGTGTTTACGCAATTCGATACAAAACTCCTGTTACATACTTACCTTGAAGATCTTAAATCACGTTGGAAAAGTATCTTTCACCGCTAATCCAAATATACCCTTTATATTATCTTTATTCTTTCTTGGAATATGGATTAACCTAGTAATAATTCTATCACAAACATTCTCAATATGCATGACATAAAAAAAAACATTGAAAATGAAAGCTAAATGAATAGCTACAGATGAATTAAGGTTCTGGAGAGTGAAAAGAGAGGGTAAATGTGGAAATAGAAAGAAAAGGAGAGGAAAAATGTCATTTTCCAAAATGTAGAAAATAAGGGTAAAATGGTCATTTTGAAAAGTAATGGCATTTTGGTAAATTTGAAAAAGTCAAAGGGTATTTTGGTCAAAGTTTGACCAAACTATCAGAAATTTTCACAAAATCCCGAAAAATAGAGAAAAATTCACTTATTTGTAATTAAGGTCTGATTTAAATTAAAAAACAAAAATAACATTTACGGGAATTTTAGAAGTTATTTAATATTTGATTCTTTAGTAAATAATTAGTCAAATATAATTGTTTAAAGCATCCAAATGTCTCAAATATCTACTTTTAGATTGTGATAAAATAGCTTGGAAATTCTAGTAATTTGTAAAATTGTTTCCAATACGAAGTTAGAAACCGTTTTCTGGATTGGAAAGAAAAAGGCCCGGAAACCCCAAATTAAAGTTTTCTTCAAAAATTAATTAAAGGTATTTTAAAAAGAAATTTTAGAAAAGAAAAATCATGGAAGTATCAAATGAATTTAAGGAATTTTTAATGACCCTAAAATGGTCAAGTGATCGAGGGAGTTCTGAAAAGCATTTCCAAAGGAAAATATCCAGATAAAGTAAGCATAAAGTAACTTTGGCTTTATAGAGTAAATTGTGAGGAGTAGGAAATGTCACTTGGTGTCTTCATATTTGAAGACTAAAAGCAAAAAAAGATATTATCACAAGTGGTAGATTATATTACTGTAAAGTTGTTTTATCAATGCAATTGAGCCTCACATGACTTAAGACATGTGCGAATTTTTATAAGTGTCTAAAAGCTTCTCCAAGTCTCCATTTGCAGCCAAAAAAGTGAGAAAAGAGAGAGGAAAACCGTGGAGAAGGAAGAGGAAGCAAAGAGAGCAAGTTTCAAGCCAAATCTCAAGGTAAATCCATATTCCAAGCTTGAAACCTTCCATATTCTTAATTCCTAAGCTCTCCTCTCCAATTCTATTGGTTTATTTTTCTCTAAAAATGATTATGTTGGCTGTCACGAAGATGATAAAGTTTAACTTTTCAGAGATAAAATGAGAAAGAATGGGATTTAGATGAAATAGATGTTAGAAATCAACTCTATGCATGATTTGGAACGTGTTGGTAATTGGTTTGAGTGGATTTGAGCTTGTATGAAATTTTTGGCATAAAATCACTGTTCATGAGGTGCTGCATGAAATTGATCTGCATGGAAAGGGATGTTTAAATGTCAAATAATCATGAGAAAATGGTTTAGGAAGGTGATTATGCATGCATATGAAGGCAGAAGTTGAAAAATCACATGTTTGCAATTTTTCTATCACATTTCGGTCTACATGGATTTTGCATGAAGGAGTGTGATTTTGTCAATTTTGATGCTTACAATGGATTAAGAAGGCAAAATTGTGAAGGGTAGAAGTGCGAAAATAATTTTGGAAACATTGGAACCAATTTTAAAAAAGTTAGAAAGTTAGAAACCCTAAGTTGTCAAGATTGAGTCTTAAAGATTTTTAAGTGTTATAATGCTTTGGAACTGGCTTGTTGTTAATGCCAAAAGCATTATGAATTGTGTAGGACTGTAAATTGCAAAAGAAAGTTGGTAAAGTGCAAGTGGCAAGCTACTAAAGTCAATTGGATAGTCAAGTTATCAAGATAGCAAATTCTCTAACTTTTACATTTACATTGCAATTGATTGTTGTGTATGTTGTTTGGCTATGATTGATGTGAGTTGTAGCCCTATCATGTAAACCCTTACTTGTACATGGTTGTGGCTATGCAAAACTTGATGTGCCTTGGCCTTATGCAATGACTGCTAATGTGAGAAAGTAAGGTTTTGTTAATGTTTCATGGCATATTGATGTTACATATTTATAGTCATGCATGTTGTTGTATAAGTTAAAATTATTTGCTATTGGGATTTCTTTGAAATCTCATTCTTTCCAATGACTAACCATAGGCCAAACTTCAATGGGCAAAGGCAAGGAAATTCAAGACTAGGTGGGTAGCTTCCAAATATTGTGGAAAACTTGTACATGTTGAAACATGTCCTTATACTTTGCTTATTGTGGTTTTGGATGAATGTATGTTAAACTCCTACAATATCAAGTATGTGACATGTGTTGTGTATATATATATGCAAAGAATGTGAGATAATTATGTTATAGTGTTCTATGCATGAAAAGAGAGGAACAAAGCATACTAGAATTGATGAAAAGGGCCCAACACCCTTGTTAAAGGCCTAACTTGAGGTAATGAGAAAATAGGGCAAAACAAGTCTAAATGACTTGAAATTTTCTAACAACATTATACATATTCCAAGCTTTAAAATGAGCTAGAGTTTTCTAAATTTAGATATGTATGCAGAAAGTTATGATTTTTCAAAATTAAAGGAAAAATATGAAAAATTGAAAAATAACCAAATGAACAATGAAAGTTCATATAATAAAATGTATTAATTGAGAATTCAATTGGCCAAATTAGTATTTTTTTTCCTATAGGAAATTGAATAAGCTTTATTTAGAGATTTCAACCACTTGATTTCGATGTTTGTAGAATTAGTTATGGATTTTCAAAGTTAGCTAAAATTTTCAAATTACCAAGTGAATAGTAACTCAGATGAGAAATTTTGAATTTCATTTTGGATAACTAATTCTAGTTTATGTAATGGTCTCAAATGGTTTAACTAAAGTCTCTAATATGTGATAAAACTAGAGAAGAAACATGTGACATAACACAACCATCTACGATACCTCAAATAGACATTCGTCATACCATATTGCAACCTCATTATTGAATGTGTACCAATTTTATACGTATAATTGATAATGGGCTCCTTGTACTTTAATTATACTAATCTGGGCCTAATTGTGTCCAAGGGTATTTTGGAAATTTTTGTGCTTAGTTGCTATAATTTTAGTAAATGTTATTTCCCAATATTCTCTGAACACATGATTTTACATTTGATTATTTTAATGGGTAGGCAATATGAGAGAGCTTGGACACAACCTGAAGTAAATTCAGGAAGAAAGAAGGTAAAGGTGGAGCCATTAGAGAAGTTTAGAAGTTTAGATGGACACCAAAAACTCATCTTCTCTTAATTATTTATTTTCATTAATCTTCTCGAATTAATCAATTGTTTTTTAAACTTTCAGATAAATTGTCACATTTTTTAAATTTCTAGGAAAAAATGATCATTTAATATGCCTCTAAAAAAAAACTTACAGTATCATTTGTACCATTTAACCCTAAATAGAACCATAAGAGTGTATAGTACGTCACCATAGTTGCGTTTCCCTGTACTAAGGGTTGTTGTATTGAGTGGATCGGTGTGAGAGTAAAGCATAATTATTAGAAGTGAGAGAATATCTTTTCCATGGAGCGAAGCGGATTTATTGCTCCTCCCATGTATATTATATTTAAATAAATTATGATTATTCTGATCAATGGTTTGATTGTTGCAATAGCTGCTCCACTTCTCATTTCAGACCTTCCTGCCACTTGGTTTCCTTTTCGTTATTGTTTTGATTTTTGACATCATTTAGTTTTGAGTAAAATACACCGAAAATATCTCAATTTAACCTAAATTATAGAAAACTTCTCCTTTTTATTTTAAAAACTGATATAAACCTCTGTTAAAATTTAAATTTAAGTTATATAACTTCATTTATACATTGAGATTTTATTTCCCTCCACCCCAATCTCCCTAATAGTTAATTAACCCTTAAATTTGACTCTTAAATAAGAACTTAGTACAATAAGGGGTAAATTAGTAAATAAAATTTATTTAATTAAAAATATCTTTTTAAAATATTCTTAATTAACGGGTTTAACGTTTGTATTTAAGTTTATATTTTGAAAATAGATAAGATAACTCTATAATTAAGATAAAAAGAAAGGTGATTAAAATGTTTTCTCTTTAATTTATACGAACATCCATAAGTAGCACTTTATTACTATTGTTGTTGTTAGAGCACAATAACAAGGATTATGGTACACATCATTGTAGTGAGATTTACACTCTTTAAATGCATACAGTTTCAATAGTTCATATTTGAAATTTTTAAAGCATAATTTTTAAATAAAAAATTCATTTTTAAAAAAATTGACAGTTAAAAGATTATTTTTATTTTAAATTATGTATATGTAAAAATATTTTTTATTAAAAATAAGAGTAAAATAATTCATTTGAACATCTAAATTAGACGTGAACAGTTGGTTGAGGTGATGAGCTTTTGGTCCTCATTATTACGATGAGCACTGAAACCGGTTTCTTTGTCGTATTGCTTGCCCGCCACTAAATTCGTGGGTAGTTATGCTTGAATATTTTCAACGCTAATGTTTGGAAAAGCTGAATTGAATAAATAATTAAATAATCAAAACGGCGATTCTGAACAAAAAGCATAGGGCATATATACCTTAACAGTCCACTTTGGTTGAGTTTAAGTGAATTTATTCCTTTTGAGAAGCACTATATATGGGACTAGCGGCTGTAAAACAAAGTTTGAAATTGAGTGATTAATTTATTAATAGTGGGGAATCAAATAGTACAGCCCATATTCATGTTAAAATATAGTAAAATAAATATGTATGGTTTCTGCATTACTTACGTATGATTCGGGTTCGCAGGTCCCAGTGGATTCCATTAAATAAGTTTTTTATTTATTTCTTACTCTTCTCTCAAAAACCAAAGGCTACCTATAATTTGGACTTAGTTAGTTAGGGTACTCATCAAAGTGATGAGTTCACCTAACTCATTAGATCTGGATTATTCAGATTTAATTACAGATTGTCTATGTCTGAGTTTTTTAAAACTAGCAATTTTTTATAAAATAATTATTGTTTGAAAATAAGATAGTTAAGATATTAATTTTATTTTAGATTTTATATCCATTAAAATAAATTTTTTCATAAAAAAAATTAAATTTGGACCATTCAAATCAAATTTAGACGGTTCAGATGTAATGGATTGGAGGAGCTCATCACTTTTAATGAGCACTCTAACTAGTGCTTATAATTCTTGTGTGATTGAGGTGTCTTAGTTTGCTTTTTTGTGTCGGCAATGAAGGAAAACCCAAGGAAATTTCCTCTAGCTAATAAAAATGGTCTCATAAACCAATGGAATTAGGTCTATTAAAAGATACCGTTGTCTCAACTTAACAAATTGATATTTAAATCTCGAGATAATCATAATTAATATCTGATAATGTTTTAAACATGGTATTTATCAATAAAGTAATGCATGTATATAGCCTAAAAAAAAGAATAATCTCATATTTTGCAAGGGAATTTCGCTATTAATATAAAGGCTTAAGAAACTTCATGAACATGATTTAATTATAAAGAGATTACTTACTAAAAATAATACTCTCTTTCATATATCAAATAAAGGAGCAAAATAGTTAATTTACAGATATTAAAAAATTAGTAAAATTCTGTGTTAATTTTTCTAAAATACCCTTTTTAATAAAATTGTATTGAATACTACTCTCTTGAGAGAGAAAACTCACTTAGTAGTTAGCATTCAATCAACAGCAAAGAGTTTAGGGGTGAAATATACATTTGGGGGATAAAGTGAATCAAACTTTTATATTTAGGATCAAATCAACCATTCTATCATATTAGAACGAGATGAAGTATAATTTACAGTTAAGATGTAAACTTCCGTTTAAGTGACTTTTAAAATTTTTTTGGGTTTAAAGTTAACTTCAAAAAAATTGAAATAGAGAGATATTGCCCATTACCATTAACAAGGTAAACAATCAATCATTGTCAATTTTTTATTATTGATCAACATTAGTTTTTTTTAATGCAGTTGGGCCATAATGCTATATTTTGTATCCTTCAGGGCAACATTGAATAGCAACACTGATCTTAAACAAAAACTTTTAAGATAAATTCAAAACTTAACCCTATTTTTTTTCGTCGGTTTAACGCATTATGCATATAAATGGTCTACTAGAATTTGATTATCTTCATAGTCGTCACTTGTTTTCCATTCCAACTTGCCAATTTAATTTAGCTTTACTCCATTCATAGTGTAAGGCACTTTTTTAGAGTATCCAAATGGCGCTTCTTTCCGCCAATATTTGGTTCAAATGAAGTGACATGGAATTATTCTCATACCGATAGTATCCACTTTCCCTGGTTAAAATATCCAAGACATTATTGCCACGTTCTGCTGTACACACACACACACACACACTCTATTAATACTACTTCTACTACTTAACATAACACTAGATTGGCTCTTGTTATGGAGATTAAAGAAGTTAGATATATTGCTCAAAAATATTTATTTATATGTATCATTAAATTATATATTAATTCATAAATCAAGCAACAAGTTCAAATAAAAATGATGATTATAAATATTTTGAAATAATGTATTTAACTTTCTTAATTTCTGCAAAAAAATCAACTAGTTGGCATATTAAAAATCAGAACATAGTATTAGTGTGACATGGTCCCACAAAAAGAAATCATCAAAGGGACATTAGAATGTGGAATGAAATCCAGGGCACATTCAGAAGAGAAGCTAGAAAAAAAGTTAAGTGTCAACATGTGAAACGCACCCAACAACAAAAAGAGATTAAGAAAGTTTTAATTTAAAACTCCAAAGGGTCATCTAGGGAGTGAACTTGTTAGGAACTTGTCATTTTCAGTTAGTGGCCAGATCTGCTGCACTTTTCCAACTAGGTAATGTCTCTTCATATTCTCTAAGACATGATATAATTAATAAAGATAAAGTAATTCAATGATAGAAAAATTGAATAGATAGAGAAATAGATTCAATTGTTTATTCAAATCTAAAGTATACGTTTAATTCTTTAAAATTTATATCAAATTTCAATTTGATCTTTTAAATTTAAAAAGTGTACTTTTAAGTATTTATCGCTAGTACCGTTAGTTTTACTTAACGGAAAATGTTAATTCAATCAACATTTTACAATTAAATGATTTCAAAATTTATTTAAATATTTATTATTTAATATATATTCCTATATTTTGAAGTTTAATAATATTTTATCAGCATTTAATTGCATAATCACTATTTAAATTTGCTGAATCACCATTTTCCATTAAGTTAAACTAACAACTTTAATAATAAAGGATTAAAAGTGTAATTTTTCAACTTGAGGGATCAAACTAAAATATAACGTAAATTTAAAGGACCAAACATATACTTTAACCTTTATTTTAATATGAATATATAGTTGTGGTTGAAGAAATAAATCATAATTAAAATATTTTAAATTTAACATAAAAACAATATTTTTCCAGTTTTTTTGGTTTTAAAATAGGTTTTATAAGTATTTCGTAAAAAATGGTTTTTAAGTAATTGTTAATTTTTTTTGTTTTTTTTATTTTTGGAATGTTCTAGAACAAGATCCAATTAAAAAAAAAACAAAGGTTCATGAAGCTTACAACACTCCTCTGATCTAAAAAAATTTCTTAATTTGTTTCTTTAAAATATCCTCACATTGGAAACTACTTCCTACTATTCATCATATAAGTCACTTCAATTAATTCATTTAAATAAAAAAATGATAATTAATTTGTTGAACTTGTCTTAAATTAAGAAAATGTCAACTTTAAACATATTAAATAAGGCTTTAAATAAGAGAGAATAATATAAGACGTCACATTTAAACATTAATTGCATAGGTAAAATTGAAAAATAAGCATTAATTACCCTCCAAATGATTTATAGTATATATCGAGGTATTATTATAGAAGTTATTTATATTATGGATCAAAGTAATCTAATTGATAAAAAGTATTTTAATATATGTGCAATCAATAAGATTGTTTGAGGAAAGAAATACTCTTTTTGATCCTCAATATATGAACTTGGTAATTAATTGTAAAAAATTAAGGAAATTATCAATTTACTTAAACACATCATGTTTGTGAAAATGTAGTAGTTATTTGTTAAAAAATGTATATTTGTTTTCTTAACACATTATATTTAATAATTTACATTGAAAATTGTTCTTTTAATGAAACCAATAAGAATAGTTTGATTTGGCCCAAAAAAAAACGAATAAAAATATTTTTAAAAAACTATAAATTTATGAGATAAAATAAATTGAAATTTAAATTTATGAATAAGATCAACCCTTTAACTAACTCCTTTATATTAAGTACCAAGTGAGTATCAATTTTGTGAAACATAATAATAAATTGTGCTGTTACGTTTCAAACCAAACAAATCACCATCTAATATTTATGTTATATATGTGTGTGTGTGCATATTTATAAATATAATGACAATAAAAAGGGATGGTGTCGTCAAACTATATGTAAAAAATGAACGCATATGACAACACACTATTAAAATTTTTAACTAATCAGTTAGCATCCATGATCCCTTTTACTATAGATCATAGATAAGGTTGAATCGAATTGATTAGCCCCTAAGTAAATATTTAGAGTTAGTATGTGTAGGCCACGGCACTAGCAAAAACAAATTAATCCAACTTGCTTTGGATAATAATATCCGTATGATTTATTCTGCAACCATTGGCTAATTAAGATATGGCATTCCCAAAAATTAAACTAATTCTTTCTGCAAAAACAATGTGAGCAAAACAACTTAAGATAATGGAATTTAGCATGTAGAAGAATATGTAAAATGAGAAAGAGAGCTACGTGAAAGCTCAAATGTTATTTCTTGAACCTCTCATTTAAAACCCTTATACAAGACATGGATCTCACATACGTTGAACGAATTTGAAAACAACTTAATTACCAATTCATTTCCTTATACACATTTAAAATCATGAAGGCCATCCGTTTTGAACATTGTTATTGAAGACGCTTCCAACATCCAAATCAACCCATGATCACATATGCATTAATGCATTAAAAGCTTCTAACAACATTCATATTAAAATAACCGGGTAAAATTCTGTTATTTCCTTTTTCTTTATTTACATTTGATCATCCGGTATCCAGCGCTTTTTCTAGATCCTATCAGCAGGTGTTTGAGCAATCGACTTATCCAGATTGAGCACTTATAGGACCTTTTGGGTAGCAATCTCTCCTAAAAAATTTTAACGATGCTGTATTCAGAATTCGAACTCAAAACCTCGTGTATATTGGTTGAACATCCTTACTAATATAACCAAACGCTTGTTGGTAAATTCTTTTATTTCTATAGTGTTCTTAATAAAAATTGCCCAATCCTCATTCAGTTCGCGCACAAGAGGTGGGGAGATTTTTCTTTGATGGTCTTTGTTGTGTGCATAAAACACACTCCTCCACGCCACAATTCCAAGTGATGTATCTCTCTCTCTCTCTCTCTCTCTACACATCTAAGCAAATATTACAACAACTTGTGCATATAAATTAAAAAAACTTTAAACGTTATTAACTTTATCTTAAAATTTAATAACTTTTCAACTTTATTTTTATTTAATTTACATATACACACTTTAATGAGAAGTATAAGAAAATAACAATCTTTAGAATCATAAATTAATTAGGAGTAAAATTGAACATTTACATAATAAATTTAATGGGGTAACTTATATATTAAGCAAAAGAAATACTTTTTGCCTTATAAATATAGGAGTAAAGAGCCATATAGAGAAGTTTTTTTTCCCTGCATGAAACACACACACACACACACAATATCCATTAGGAGTTTAGACTATTCAGATCGAGTTGATTTGGCAGAATCACAAGGACAACAAAATTTTACCACAAATTATTTAATGGTGATGTATTCCTAGAGTTTAAATTTAGAACCTTTAGTTAAGTTGACATTACCCTTTACCAGTTAAATTAAGTGCTTGATGGTGATGATAAGTTTTTATTTTTTTAATGGACAATAGCTTTCTTACGAATGGACATAAAGAGAAATTACATCAACAAACATTTTGAAAGAATAATTGTCCCCTTTGGAGTTATGAATCATTAAGAATATTCTTTGTTTTTGATAATGTTTGCAAGGATATCCTAAAGAATAAGCCTTCAAAATAAAGCCTTACTTTAGTTAATGGTTACATCCCAAAAGGAAAAAAAAAAATCACACTCAGCCAGAAACGTGGTGCTTTCATAACCAAAGCACATGAAAGTCATTTATGGTTATATATTTTTAATTATTTTGCCTGAACATGCAAAGTGGTTTATTGATCATCAATTCATTAATTAGGTATGCATATGAAACTTATAGCCCGTTTGGTTCATGGAGTTCATA
>QFDD01001453.1:0-24659 GCA_006871305.1 Vachellia collinsii
TTAGCACTCCACTTGCCCCTCATTTTAAGCTTAATGCTGATATGTCGCCAAAGGATGAAGATGAACGAGAATATATGTCAAGAGTACCGTATGCAAATGCTATTGGTAGCTTGATGTATGCAATGGTTTGTACAAGACCAGATATTTCACAAGCTGTTGGAGTTGTGAGTAGGTACATGCATGATCCTGGAAAGGAGCATTGGGAAGCTGTGAAATGGATTCTACGGTATATACATAATACTGTAGATGTTGGATTGGTCTTTGAGCAGGAAGATGATAGAAGTTTCGTTGGGTATTGTGACTCAGATTTTGCGGGTGATTTGGACAAACGAAGATCAACTACTGGTTATGTGTTCACTTTTGCAAAGGCACCAGTTAGTTGGAATTCTACTTTGCAGTCAACAGTCGCTTTGTTTACCATGGAGGCAGAGTACATGGCAATTACAGAGGCTGTGAAGGAGGCAATTTGGCTTCAAGAATTGCTTGAAGAACTTGGTATTAGACAAGATGACATCATAATATTTTGTGATAGTCAAAGTGCTATTCAATTAGCAAAGAACCAAGTATATCATGCGAGGACGAAGCATATTGATGTCCGTTATCACTTTATACGAGAAGTAATAGAAGAAGGTGGAGTCATAATACAGAAGATACGAACAGAAGATAATCCTACTGATATGTTGACAAAAGTAGTTACTCCTACCAAATTTCAACATTGTTTGGACTTAATCAATATTGTTGAACGTTGTTAAAGGAGAATTGAAAATGTGGGAATCTTTCCCAAGGTGGAGATTTGTTGTATATGGGAAAGAGTCCCACATCGGTAGGATCTTGGTAGAAGGGGGTGAGCTTTGTATATAAATTTGTTGCTACCCCTCCCCTTTAAAATCATCCTCCAATAGCCAATCCTTCTAACATTATAAGGATTTGTGCTACAAATATCTTTTCTTGTATTATTACTTATGCAATTGTTTAAGTAATAATAATTGTAGATATTTGAGTATTCTTTTTTATTGTTGTCTTGCCTATTATTTATTAGCTGTTATTAGATATAGTAGTTGTAGCTTATTATATTATTAAATTACTTCTAGAAATTTATTTTCTAGATTTGTGATTTTTTAGTATAATCCGTTACGCTCTATAAGTTTGGCTTCCGCAACAATCACCAGAACGCCAAAATCTCATCCCCACCTCACCCACAGAACTGAACCCGTTTTCAATCAAGCTTTACCAATACCAAGGTTTCTGGTACTAGAAGAGGATGATTCAAGGAGTTCTCAATAGCCAGAAACACTTCCAAGCCCATGACTCGGACATTTTCGTTGCCACCACTAAAATGTGGCACCACCTAGCTTAAAGCCCTCAAGTTTTCTCTTCTTAACCGGAAAACTCATGATCCGAACCCGACCCGAATGTCCCCCACTCACCCTCTCCTCAAAGCCAACCCTCATGTTTTGGTTGCCAAACTTGGTGCTTGGCCTCTACTTCAACACCAACAATCCTGATCTAAGCTCATTCCCATCGCCAAGGCTCCTATCTAGCCACCTACCGTACGTCTCGTTACCAGGGTCTGTAAAACAATCAGGCTGTAAGATAGTGTACACTTGTGTCGAAACCCTAAGAATGTGTTCGTCTCATTGTGGCACTTCTTAAGCAGGTTGAGACCAGAGGTTCCAAATTCCATCACAATCGAGTATTTCTTTGACAAGTTTTGTCAAGGAGCGAATATTTGTGGGCCGTTTTGGGATCACGTTTTGGAGAGGCCTGAAAAGATAATGTTTTTAAAGTATGAGGAGCTTAAGAGTGAGCCAGTAAGCGTTTCAAAGGACTTAGGTAGAATTTTTAGGATATGGCTTCTCTTAGGAACAATAAAATGGTGGTGTTATAGGTGATATATTGAGGCTATGTAGCTTTGAGAAGTTGAGAAACTTGGAAGTGAATGAAAGTGGCAAATTGGCTTCTGGGGTGGAAAATAAGACTTATTTTAGACGTGGAGAAGTTGGGGATTGGAAGAATTACTTCACAACTGACATGATCAAACAGATTGATGCTATTACGGAAGAGAAGTTCAAGAAAAATGGCTTGAAGTTTTAGTCGTACTCGATGTATTATGACTCCTCTATAATAATAGTTTTCTGCAAGCTGCGTGGATTCGAAACTTGAAGAAGAATAGAGATGAATGGAGAAGTTGGAGATTGGAAGATTAGAGTCGGGATGCTATTGCATAAAGATGAACGGATCCATATGGGCTTGTGTAATATAAAATAAATATTACTTTATTTATTCGACCAAGAAAAATTATAATTATGTACTTAATTTAATGTTAATATCATTATTATTTAATGGTAACGATACATGAAATTCAGTATTTTTATTCATATAATTGCAAAAGTAGTTTTCTCATTTTATTTTTTGTGGATGGGATCATGAAGTATTATAGGCCTACCCCTCTACAACGAGGACTAACTGGAACTCCAGCTAATCTTAATTGGAGTAGCTAGAGCCACAAAGAATAGCAATACTAGCATCACTAGGTACTCAACACTAATGGATTTCCAAAACTGAAACCCTGCATTAGAATTTGGCCTTATTGACACTTAATACCTGTCATTTAAATAGAAAACTGTTAAGTTGAGGCGGATATTGAAGAAACACTTGTTTCACAGTTATCAGATTGATCATCAAACAAGTGTGAACAGTCATTTGATTGTTATTTAAATTAAAATAAAGGTGTGCATTTTGCACATATAAAAGTCATACAATATATGGATGAGGGGGTAACAAGTAGTGGACGAATTAATACCTATATATGAGATAATGAATTTTCTTATAAGGATTGGCTTATATTAGATATCATATTTTGGCCCTTACTTGTTTATATATCCTGACTTTAGACATTTTAAGTAAGCTTGTACAAGAAAATATCTGTAAATGCATATGATATAATTATTTATTTTAATTAAGTAAAATGAAGATATTAACTTTAAACTTAGTTGCGGAAAACCCTAAAGTTGACTGGTTAGCGGCTAAACTAGAGTAATACAGAATATATGCACTACAATTTTGATAAGAGATAAGTTAAAAATAATTTGGAGGCTGAAATAGAAGATCAAATCATTCTACAAATAACTAAGTTTAAGTAAAACAGAATAGAGTTTTTGAAAAGAGCAGAGAAAGATAAAATAAAACACTTAATGAAATCATTTAATAGAATTTTTTGGTTAAACATTTATCCAAAATTTTTATTAATTGTTAATAGAATACAACAGGGTAGTCCAGTCCACACCTCTATGGTAGGATAAAACTTGTTTCTCAGTGGGATCGTCCCGGTGTATATAGTAATCAACATTATAAAACGTGTGTAATTAAATATTGATCAAAGATACGAGTCTCCAACATGAAATCATTTTACCTAACATTGTGTCCCAATAAAAATAAAAAATAATAAGGAAAAATTAAAAATGTTGGGATATCGATGCATGACACGTGAAAACAATTATTAATGACTGAAGACAACGATTAATTAAGCGGTAGTGGGTGACTGCTTCTCGCCATCAGTACATTTAGTGGTGTACAGTAAGGCTAAGATCAGAGAATTGAGTTTTCCATTGCCATGGTGATATATATATCACATAAAGTGAAGGTAGTGAAATTAATGTTAATTGGCTTATATATTGAGCCCACCACTTGCAAGCCACATGCTTTCACATGTTAGGCACATTATAAATATTGAAATTTAAACCCGTGAGTTATCTTGCAGCATTTTCTTCTCTTATTATATATTGTGTACAATAAGACTGATATCTTAATGAATTTATATATATATATATATATCAAAAAGTGGAGGTAGTGAGATTAGTTAGCTAGGACCCCAAGAAAGACGATATTCCTTGAGCCCCACTTGCAAGCCACATGCTTTCCAACGAACCCGTGAGTTTTTCGTGGCTAGAAAAATCAGCATCCTCTTCTCTTGGTATTATATATTATCCCAAAAACGTAGACAATCTCACTACACTTCATCATATCAGGCTATTTGATTTCTTCATAAATATGGCAGCAGAAAAGTCAGAAGCCGCTAATCCTGTTTCACTAGAGCTCTACAAGAAATATAAAGAAGAGCCATCACAAGAATGCCAAAATCTCATTACCACCTTACCTACAGAATTGGATTTTTATGCAGACCAGCTCTACCAATACCAAGGTTTCTGGTACAGGAAGAGGCTGATTCAAGGAATCTTCAATTGCCAGAACCACTTCCAAGCCCATGCATCGGACCTTCTCATTGTCACCCCCCTAAAATGTGGCACCACCTGGCTCAAAGCCCTCACTTTTGCTATTCTTAACCGAAAAGCCCATGATCCGGACCCGACTGGAATGCCCCCTACTCACCCTCTCCTCTCTACCAACCCTCATGATTTGGTGCCAAACTTTGAGTTTGATCTCTACTATAACACCAACGATCCTGATCTAAGCTCATTCCCATCACCAAGGCTCCTTTCTAGCCACCTACCGTATGCTTTATTGCCAGAGTCGGTGAAACAATTGAAGTGTAAGATGGTGTACTTGTGTCGAAACCCTAAGGATGTGTTCGTCTCGTTATGGCACTTCTTGAATAGCTTAAGACCAGAGGTTCAAGAGTTAAACACAATCGAGTATTTCTTTGATAAGTTTTGTCGAGGATCGAATAATTCTGGGCCGTTTTGGGATCACGTGTTGGGGTACTACATGGAGAGTTTGAAGAGGCCAGAAGAGATAATGTTTTTGAAGTATGAGGAGCTTAAGAGTGAGCCAGTAAGGATTCTGAAGAACTTGGGAAATTTTTTAGGTTATGGTTTCTCTGAGGAAGAAGAGAATGGTGATGTTATAGGTGATATATTGAGGCTGTGTAGTTTTGAGCATTTGAGAAATCTGGAAGTGAATAAAAGTGGGAAATTGGTTTCTGGGGTAGAAAATAAGGTTTATTTCAGACGTGGAGAAATTGGAGATTGGAAGAACTTTTTTACAGTTGATATGATCAAACGGATTGATGCTATTGCCGAAGAGAAGTTTGGAAAGTATGGCTTGAAGTTTTAATATTCCTAGTTAATGTATTATGTACTGTTCTCCATAATAATGGTTTTCTGCAGTGTTTGTGCAGGATTCGAAACTTGAATAAGAATAAGCATTGATCAGTACAATTATGATAACATTTGCTTTGTTAATTTGATTACTGTTGGATATGGGATGGTTGATGAGTACAATTTTTAGGGTAAAAAGGCAAAAATACCCCTAATCTTTTTCCAAAAGTACAGTTAACACAGTAAGATTTTCTTAAGTGCAAAACTATTTACAACATTTAAAATTAAAGCAAAAATGATATATCCGTTAAAGTAGGATAACGTCGGTTACTTTTTGTAGTTGAGCCAAGCCATTTTTTGTATGTGGTATGGACAATCTTTAAACTTTAATTTTTTTTTTTCATCATATGACACACAGACACCTAAAATTTAAAATTGGCATCACTTTTTTTTTTGTTCAACTAAAATTGGCATCATTGGAGTCTAGAGATTTGCATAGTAGATATTTTATCCTATTATTGTCAGAGACTCAGGGCCTGGGCAATTATGAAAGTCAAATCTCTTCAACAGGCCTTGCAATTCCTTCCTTTGAGCAAGCCACCATGGGTTTTTGGCAGGCCTGCTTCTCTGGCACCTTTTTGGGCAACAATAAAAATAAAATTAAGTGTCACAATACAGCAAATCAAGATCTAAATATCCATTGAAAATATGTATATATTTAATACTTAATAGTATCTTAAACTAGACTGTTTACAGTAAAAAGATACGTGTATTTAGAAAAATAAAAAATAAAATAAAATGTCATTTCATGTTTGTAATAAGATAAGGATAGTTATTCATTCCATGAGAAACAATTTTTCTTAGTCATTGACAAAAAATTATTTTCTAGCAAAATGAATTATGTCACACCCCTTTATATAACTCAGCCCAATCTAGACTTCTTAATTATTAGGCGTAGCTATTCTAAGCGTGTAAATTCTGTTTTTATAAAACAGTCTTTTACCAACTTTTTTCAGATTGGACTTTTATGAAAAATTATCGAATTTTTTTTTTAAAATAACTTTTAATTTTTCTAACGTGCCAGGTTTGATCCTAGGTTCACTACTCTTTATTGGTAACTTAAAAACAGCTTTTCCTTCATAAACCATTCTCCTCATGTCTACCTTCTGTCTCGGATTAATGTATACATAATTTATACAATCGTATATACATACCCATCTAAGTCATTCAGAGTTATATCAAAATAAACCATTAAACTTCTTATTAAACTAAAATATATGTAAAGGGGTTCTTCCATCTCCATTATATGCTTCTCTTGTCACCAATTCCTTGCCTTTTGAGCTACCCGCCTCTGCTGTATTTTTGTTGGAAAGGGGGGTGAGATTTGGAAATCCCCGTAGAAACCACATTCTATCATATAGTTATATATGAAATTCACAATCATGTAAAGTAAACCACATGTTCATAAGGCATATACGGCAATAGTGCACATCATGAGGTCCCACCTCAACATCATACGGCAATAATGAGAATTCATCTCAACATTATACGGCAATAATATACGGCACGAGGATTCACCTCAACATCATACGGCAATAATTTACGGCACGAGGATTCACCTCAACATCATACGGCAATAATATACGGCATGAGGATTCACCTCAACATCATACGGCAATAATTTACGGTACATCACATGGCACATATAATCATGTAGAATTAAATACATAAAAATAAGATAAAAAGGGTTTCTACCTGTATTCCTTTGTTTACATTTAGCTTCCTTAGTATCCCCTTTTCCAGTCTTCCTAGGGGTGCTCAAGCAAATGTCAAATCCTAAGACATATACGTATAATATTACGTTAATTATACACTTATCCAGCTTTATTTAGCTCCTCTTTCTCTCATAATCTCATTTATACCTCTTTACATTTTTTTGATTTTTCTTTTCTTGACCTTTAAATTATTTTGAAAAAATCATAACTTATTCCATAAAATTCCAAATACAATAATTTAAGCTTCTATATGAAACTCTCTATATATTCTTTCAATGAACATTAATATTTACTAAATATAGTCCATAAATATTCCTAAGTAAATGCTCAAAAGTTGCAGCTTGTTAAGCGACTTTTCATATTTTAGAACCAAACCTTATTGGTTCGCAACTTGTAACTTATCCAAATAATGCATCTTAGTACTCATTTTAAAACTTATGAGTATACCAAATTTCATAGTCAACCAAAACTATTTGACCTATTAAAAATTCATTCAAATTCTTTAATATTGCTACATGCGCCTTTTGATATATTTGTACATACCCACATGCACAAAAATTATCTTTAATGTCCCATAGACATTTTATAATCTTGCTAAGAACAACTACTTAGCACCTTTAATTTTTCTATAAACAACAGCTTTCAATGATTTTTGCATGCGTATATACTAAATTCTAAATTTTCAGAATACACATATATATACGTAGATACATATGCATGTACCTATATAGCTCACAGGAATAAACCAACATTTGTAGTGACCAACTTCCAACTGTTTAAAATTATCTATTAAAATTCCTCTACATGACTGTAGCCTTATATTATCAAAACTTAAAACTTTTCAAAATACTAACCTTAAAAATTTCCTCTAATCATACTAAAATTACTACCATTAGGAAGATAAAAATATATAAAACAACTTTTATGAAGGAAACTTACTGAAAAGAAGGGATTTTAGTTACCTAAATTATCCCAAAATATTGGAGTCAGGAATGCTCTCCTCCTTCTCTCTTCCTTCTTTCCTCCTTCACGACTATGAAGAGAATGCAGAGAAGGAGAGAATGGCATAGGTATATATATAGCGTGCATCCCTCCGTTCCCTTCCTTCCTTCCTTCTTTTTCCCTTTTTCTTCTCCTTTTCCTTCTTTTTCTTCATCTTGCCGACATCTTGTTCCCGTTTTTTTTTTTTAAGTTATCCTTCTTCTTTCCTTTCCGTGCCTCCTGCTGCCCTGTATTTAATTATTATATATAATATAAATAATATAATATAATATTATTTTATTTTATTTATTTTTACTATTCACTATTCATTCTTTTTTTTTCCTTTTCACCTTTTTGCCGACAATTCTCCTTCCTCTTCATTTCATTTTTTTTTTCTTTCCTTCTCTTTTTGTCTTTTCCTTTCCTTTTTCAATAAGCACAAAATGCTATAAGATACTTCAATAAGTAACTCTTTTTTGAAATTGACCATCCATAAATGTAATAATTCTTCTAATAAAGTTCTAGACACTATAACTATTTTTCTCAAAATTCTTTAAAAATAAAATTATTCCCTAAAACACCTTTGTCCCAAAACTTTATTCATAGTTATCTAAAATATTGTAATTGGCTTCCCAAAGCATGATTTACAGTTTATATTAAATAAGTCAAATTTTGGGATGTTACAAATTAAGCTTTGAGATTGGAGCATTCCGTTGAGAATTTTTGAGTTTGATTAAATAAAACATTCAACAAGTCAGCAAAATTGACTTGTTATGACTTGTTTGGTACGCCGGAATTGAATAGGCTTCAATAGTCGCTGTACTTTTTTTTCTTTATTTATTGTTCAAATATTTATGATATTGAAGAAACTTTTTTTTGAGTTCGAACTTTAAGCAAAGGTTCTCCTTATCTGGTTTGATATTTCCAGCAAGGTGGCTAACAGTGGTCCATCGAGCTTGGGTTCTTGGGAGAGGAGGAAATTGAGTCGGCTGTTTTGGTTTGATTAGAAGGGTATTTTGATTTTCATATAAAAATAGGTCACATTCTCAAGATATACTAAACATACTTTTTTTCTTACAGAGAGGTAAAGAAACTCTCATATATTAACCATCAGAGACTACGATTGCAGACACTCTTTCCCAATCTGCCAACACAGGCCCAGCAACTTCATAGGACGGAGACTCTGCCAACAACAAATCAACAGACATGTCCCATGCTTCTCTAGCCATGGCATCAACAATAAATTTGTTGCAGGACAACATTGCACCAAATCAACTTCCCAAGACCACTCCAATACAAATTTAAACTCAGAGGATTTTGTAATCATGATGTTCTGACCGAATGTACTTTTAGACTTCATTTCCATTTCCATCTTCATCTTTCATATGTTGGATCACCTAATAGAAAGCCTAATAAAAGATATATATGTAAGTAATTACAGGTTGACTCAAATACCACGTCACATATATCCCCTTCACCCCCTCTCTTTAATAACCGAGAACATTTGGGATTGAAAAAAATGATTAGGACATTAGGTTTTACAAAGACAAGAGAGAGAAATGAATATAAATGTAAATCATTTGATAATTTCTTTTAAATACACACATATTCATTAAAAAAAATGAATACACACACATATCTAATGAGTGGCCTGCCCATCTTTACCCATTTTGAATTGACGTTGCCTTGTTGCCTTTTACCTTTTTACGGTAAACTCGGTAGGCCAATCAAGTGAAAAATTGTCTAGCCCGACCGAAAAAGGTGGCCCGAAACAAATGTGACAGTAAATTAACGACTGTAAATGAATGTTTATAAATGGATCCGTTATGTAGCAAAAGTAACATGATATGGGTATGTTGTAGGGGATTATATGCAAGTAGGCGGTTTCACCTCACACTATAATTCCGTGGTTGAAACCATTGAAGTAGGCAGGAACTGGTGAGATGTAGAAACAGAGGGATTAAGGGGGATATATGTGACGTGGAATTTGAGTCAACCTGTAATTAATCACACACACACACACACACACACACATTCACACATCTTTTATTAGGCTTTCTATTAAGTGATTTGGTATATGTAATGATAGAGACAGAGGTAAAGAGAGTTGACGCAGCCTCTACGTTTTATTGACAATCAAATAAGCCCTGCTAAGAGAAATCTCAAAACCCAAAGATATATTTTTCAATAATCATGGTCTTCAAAACAACAACAACGCTCTTGTTCCTGTAGTGATAATCAATTCCAGATATGCCATTTGCAATTGTAAGCACCATGGTGTTGATTGTTGAGTATGAGAGTTGCACTGTTTAAATATTGTTTATAATTCTTAATTAATAATTTTATATGAAAATTATTTTTTTAAAACTATGTTAATATGTTAATTTAAAGATTATCTTTATTTTACATTTTGTATACATTAAAATGATTTTTCTAAAATATAAAAATATAAAATATGAACCATTCAGATTAGGTCCAAACGATGCACAATGGTAATAAGCTCTTGGTAGCTTAACATCAAAACTCGTTCTTGCCAATGTTCGTGACAAACACACAGCAATAATCAATCATCGGAGAAGAAATTCAAATACTCACCAGATATAAAAATTTAGTAGTTATGTCAAACGGAAAACTTATGATACTTGCATGTGTTTTGGTTTCAAATCTCAATAAAATATATTACAAGTTTGTTATACATTTATTATAAAAGTGATAAACACGCATAGCCCTTAAAAGTTTTATTTGAACTTTGACATTTAGCTAGGTAGACTAGATTTCCGACGAACATATCAGAATATAAAACTTCAAGCCATGTTTCTCAAACTTTTTTTCTGTAATACCACCTTTAATACTTAATATAAAAGATAATTAATTTTTTTAGGAGAATAAAATGCTAAATAAATTACCTAATTATAACATATATATTCTAAAATACTTATATATATCACTAGATTATATATCAGTTTATAAGTCAGACAAATAGTTTAGAAAAAAATGATAAATATATCACTTAGCTTTTTTAGTTTTCCTAAAGAATGTCAACCGACTATTATACTAAGAAACAGAGGTTGCAACATTTAACATTGGACCATATCAAATGTGAGGAAATTTTTTCAGTCTCCAACTTCTCCACATCTAAAAGAAAATGCTTTATTCTCTATCTTCACTTCTATGAAAAGGAACTAGCAACGTCCCTGTAAGGGCTTTGAGCTAGATGGTGCTAGATGTAGGGAATGTGACAAGAATGATATCATAACCATGAGATTGGTAATTGTAACACCTTCCTTATCTTACTTCATTTATATTAGAGATCAATTATAAATTACTTTAAGGCTTTCTTCTAATACTTAGAATTATCTAACCAAGTGAAATTTTAAAACTTTGTAAAAGTTACTGTGCATCAATACTATTCACTTGATAAATTTCAGGTTTTTAGCCAATTTTAAGAATTCATAACTAATTCTAGAAAATTTGGAATTGAATGGTTCAAGTCTCTAAATGAAGATTATCAAATTCCCTAAAAATCAATTTGTCTAATTTCTCGACCAATTATTACAGTTTATTGCATGAATAAACACTATTCATTTGATCGTTTTTCAATTTTTCAGAATTTTCTCCTAATTTTGGACCATCATAAATTTTTCTACAAAACTTCAAATATAGCAAACTTAGGCTCATTTCCAAACTTGTAATGTGGAATATTTTTCTAAAAAAATTCAAGTCATTTGGATTTCAATTACTATTTTTTCACTATTACCTTAACTTTGACCTTTGGTAATGGTATTGGACCCTTTTATAGTTAATTTGCATACTCACTTTTCTATCTTCAATTCATATAATAATTTCACATGATAACCTAGCATGTTTGGTCTATTTACACAGCACATACACCATGCTTCATAATGTATAGGTTTAACATACAATTGTTTCAAAAATCCATGAAAACAGCATAAGGTCACTCTCAAATTAATCAAGCTTTCCTTTGCATTTGAAATCATCCACCTTCACTCTTGTGGTTCCCTGTCTTTGCTCTTGGAACTTTGTCCTAGAAGGTGTTATTATTGGAGAGTGAGATTTCAGAGAAATCTCCAAAGCAAAAGCACAATATGCATTATTATTATTCATTATATAACTAAACATGCATAAACATTTTATACATTCATTTCTAAAACACTTGCACCTCACCATGGCATGTTATAAGCACAACATAGCATGTTCAAACCACACATATTTGGCATGTAACATAGCACAAATAATAAACAATAATCAAGAGCAATATTAATGTAAAGTTAATTAGTAGCTTTTCTACCTTGAATGCTTTACTTTCTCTTGAATTTGGTTGACTCCCTTTTAAACTTTAAAATTCCTCTTGCCATTTAAAATTCCTACACATCATTATAATGTATTTGGCATTAATAACAAGCCATTATCATGCATTAAAAACTTAAAAATCTCCCAAAATCTTACTTGAGCTTTAAGGGCCCTAAATGTTACAACCCGATCTAGAGAGTGCAAGAATTCTCTAGAATGCACTTGTACATACAAAAGTACTATAAGTTATTCTAAAATTCTCCATAGTTTATACAATTTTCTTCATATGTATAAATATCTAAATATTTTGGAAGATTATTCTAGATGACGAATGTAGGCCGTTGATCAAATTGATCTCTACTGTCCATTGAGGAGATAGAGTAGTATAAATACCCATCAATGATTCATTTGTAAGCATTAAGCAATTCTTCAAACAATATAGAGAAGCATTCTCTTACTCCTTCTCTCTCTAGTTTATCTCTCTATTCTTATGCTTCTTACTAGTGAGCTTGTCTAGGATACTTGGGTTGAAGGCTGACTTAGTTTGAGTTTGGATGAAGATCGAGCTAAGTGTCGCACGGTTGTTGTAGGATACAAACAACTCCGTGACATAAAGCTCTTAAATTTGCCAAAATTGATTATAATGCTTCCAAAATTATTTTCTCACTTATATCCTACACAGTTTTGCCTTCTAAATCCATTGAAAGCATCAAAAATCATAAAAAACTCATTCCTTCCTCAAGAAACTGGCCTGGCCGAAATTATACAAAGATTGAGAAAAATGTGATTTTTCAAACTTTCTTCCATGCACTTGCATATATCTTGATCATAAACTACTTTCCATGCATTATTGAACCCAAAAATATTAACTTCCCTTGCAAATGAAAAATTGGACAGCATGCCCCTTAGGGTTCATGATTTCCCAAAATTCATACAATCATCAAAATAACACAAAACAACCATCAATCAACTTCATAACATGCATGAATTGATTTCTTATCAATAGTTTCTTCTAAATTCCTCTCTTTCTCATTTTTTTCTCTCTAAAATCCAAAATTCCAGCAGTCATAATCCACCATAAAACATGAAAATACGCCTATAGGATTGAATAGAAGAGACTAGAGAACAAAAATATGAAGGTTTTTGCACCAAAACACCACTTACCTTGGATTTGTGAGGCCTTGTCTTCTCTTCTTGGCTCTCTTTGTTCAAGCCACCTTCTTCTTCTCTTCTCCTTATGTTTGGCCGACATTAAGTGCTGAAAAGGGTGCTGGAGTATGGTCTTGAAATATCTATTAAATGAGGTGGCACATGTGGTAATTGTGTGAGTCCCACTTGCACTAATAAAATCACTTTATATTGATATATTCTATCACTTGTTTATAATATTTCTACCCTCTTTTTACCTATGAAATGAGACTATCACAAGTGGCAAAATACGGACTCTTCCTCTTCTTTTTAAATACTTTAAGTTTCCACAAAGTAGCTTTATAGTACCGAAAATGTTTTTCCATGATTTTCTAATTACCTGATTAGTTTAGAGCCATTAAAAAATTTTCAAAATTCATATGATACCTTCATAATTTTTCTTTCCTCATTCTGCTTCTAGAATTGTCTTTAATTAAGTTTTAAATAAAACTCTAATTCGAGGTTTTTCTAGGTATTTTCTTTCTGATTAGGGAAATTGTTTTTTACTTTCTCTTAGAATCAATTTTATAAAATATTAGTATTTCTAAGCTATTTTTCCTTACTTTGAGATCAGATATTTGAGACCTTTGGATATTTTAAATAATTAAACTTAATTAATTATTTATGAAATATCCAAATAGTAAATAACATTTAAAATTTTCTTAAAAGTTATTTTTGTTATTCTGATCTGAACTGGGCCTCAATCAATAATCAATGAATATTTCTCTATCTTTTGGGACTCTGTCAATTTTTTTGATATTTTAGTCAGCCTTTGACCAAAATACTCTTGACTTTTCCTTTATTTATCAAAATACCCTTGAATTTTCTAAATGGCAATTTGGTCCCTCTAATTTCCTAATTTCCACTTTAGTCCCATTTTAAAATGACACTTAGGTCTTTAAAATTCTAAAATAACATTTTAATCCATTACTTTTTTTAAATGAATCATTTTGCCCTTACTTTTTGTATGTTTGGCAGACTAGCATTTTTACTATTCTTTTCTTTTCCTTTCACTCTCCAGATTCTTAAATAATCTTTAATCATTTATTTAGCCTTAATATCCAGTTATCCAAAACCTAGATATTACAGTAATGGTTTTAAAATTTGAGGTTTATCAATGAAATTGTCATTCTCTTGGAAGTTGTCAAATTTTAAGAGAGAAATGTCTCGGCAACTAACCAATTTTGGACACTAATGAGCACTTTAATCACCTTATGAGATAGAGAACTCGTATATTAATCGTGAACAACATGACCTCAAGTGCTAAAAGTTGGGTAAGAGAGGCCACTGTAGATATTGCTATCGCTATTATATCACGTGTTACCACGGAAAACGCTCTATACTTTGTAGAATTAATTAACTTTCCACCATGTCAAGATATGCAAAATCATCATCATCATCAATAGGACGTCTTCAAGCGAATTAGTTGAAAGGTATCTATCCAACTCTAATTGAGTATTTAAGTCACATCCCCAAAAATGACATGTAACCGATCAGAAATCTAAGAAAACCCACATCGCTTAAGCCTATATATAAAATTTCTCAACTATATCTGCAAACACATATGCTATGCACCAAATATGCAATATGTTTCAAAATGTATTCCCTTTAAAAAAAAAAATCTAAGTACTAAACACATATGCAAACACATATAAGACCTAGTTAGAGTACTCATCACTATGATGAGCTCTTTTAATCTATTAGATTTGGATTGTTTAGATTTGATTTTAAACGATCCAGATCTGATTTTTTTAAATATATATATATAGCAATTAAAAAAATTATTATTTAAAAATAAGGTAGTTAAGATATTAATGTTATATATAGCTCCGTATAGTCAAGATGAGTTCCATTCCATACCAATAAATGCACAACACATACATGAGTAAGATAATGACACTAGCTATAGCATACGTGGAGAACTTAAGTTAAAATAAGTACGTAAATTTAAATTTTACGTTAAATGGGAATTTTTCAAAATTCGCTTCAACTTCAAGTCAGTAGAGTACACCTTTGGACAATCTTTCAAATTTTAAAGTGGCATTATTAGAGTCTGGAGATTTGCATAACTACTGATATTTTGTTATTTAATGAAAGCAGATCTCTTTAACAGTCTCCACATTGATCCTGCAATAATATAAAGAGATATTCTGACACAAACCAACAAATGAGCCAAGGGTTTTTCGCTGGCCTTGTCATGCACGTTTTTTTTTATAATCAAATGTCATGCACGTTTGGGGAACACTTAAAGAATAACAATAAAATAAAATATAATGTCTTGTTTGTGATGTGATCGATAAGTATAGTTATTTATGTCGTAGAAACTATTTTTATAGTAGTTATTGACCGGAAAATTATTTTCTATCAAAATGAATTAAGCTTTGGAATTAGAGCATTATATATATATATATATATATCTGTGTGAGTGTGTGAGAGAGAGAGAGAGCGATGACCGTGGAGAGAGATCCTTAGAAGCTAATCATCAATGGAAGCCACACTAATCCAATAATCATTGAGAGAGATTATTTGACGCAACATTGCTAATCCTTATCTATTTTATTTATGAAATATAATCATAACTATAACTAGCGAATACAAGCAATATGATATATTAGAAAGTAAATATATAAAAAAAAAACAAGAAGAAGAAACAAAACTTGGAGTCCGGTGCACCTATCATTATTTAAAAAAATAATAATGAAGTACATCAAGTGATATATAATTGTACATCTATAACTATTTTTCATGTTTATAGTTTGATAACACATAAAAAAAAACCTTCCATGAAAATAAATTTGATACCTCTGAGAACACTTTTAAGAAGAGATAGACGGTGCCCATAGAGAGTTTTACTTGAACCTTATTTTTCGTAAATGAGATAAGTCCTAGTGTGTAGTATGTCTCTAGTGGACCATCAATGCAAACAGAAGGCTTAGTTTCAGCTTACTCCTTCCAGTCTTTAATAATCATCCAAATCATGTAAAACAAACTATGGCAGCTAAAATTAGTTAAAAGCAAAAAATGTGTAAGGGATTTAATTTTTTTCAAGCATATATATCCTTATTTACGAAGATAATCTGTGTGAGAAAAAATAAGTGAGAAAAAAAGATGAGAGAATGAATGAAAAAAAAGATGAAAAAGACAAACAACTATAGGAATGGAGGAGGAGGAGGAGGGAGTATTTAGATGATGTGAATTTAAAAACTCAATGCATTTTTTGTCATAGCCACGAGTAGATAGACTTCATATTATTTAATAGCACACGGTTTCCGTTCAACCAGTCACGTAGATCATTTTACGCCAACAATCACATTAGCCAGATATGCCATCTAAGGCTTAAGCTATATTATTACACTCTATTCAATTTCTAAATAGAGGATCTAGTTTGTCGTACATAATTTACCAAGTTTGATAATTGATTTTGGACTTTAGTATCGTTTGACTCAATTAACTCATTATATTAGATCCAATCTGTAGTGTAATTTGTATTACGAACTAAATCTTATATTAAGGATGAATAGTAGTATATGACAAGAATGAGATCTGACTAGTTAATAGATCAAAGATCAATTATCATACTTTGTATATTCTAATAGCTACAGCTTCAAACGGAAACCGTGGATCACCAGCTAGCTTCCAGTAGTTCCTTAATGATTTGCAGATCTGATCCGTTGTCCATAATGCAACAATAAGCAACTTCCTTTCACATGACATGGCGCATTATAATCATTCTAAAGCCGTGAGTTGTCTTGCGGAAAAATAAGCATTTCTCTTCTCTTGCTAATATTAATATCCCAAGAACCCTTGCATTTGTTGCAACCTTTACCCTCAAACACAAGCATTCTCACTATATCATTCACTTCATCATCTGGGTGGCTATTTGATTTCTTCATAACTATGGCATCAGAAAAATCAGTAGCCGTTAATCCTGTCTCGCCAGAGTTCTTCAAGAAATATGACGAAGAGCTATCACAAGAATGCCAAAATCTGATTACCTCCTTACCTACAGAATTGGATCGGTTTGCTATCCAGCTTTACCAATACCAAGGTTTCTGGTACCAAAAGAGGATGATTCAAGGAGTCCTCAATTGCCAGAACCACTTTCAAGCCCATGACTCTGACATTCTCATTGTCACGCCTGCAAAAACTGGCACCACCTGGCTCAAAGCCCTAACTTTCTCTCTTCTTAACCGGAAAACCCATGATCCGAACCCGACCCGAATGTCCGTTATTCACCCTCTCCTCACTGCCAATCCTCATGATCTGGTGCCATTCTTTGAGCTTGACCTCTACTTTAACACCAACAAGCCTGATCTAAGCTCATTCCCATCACCAAGGCTCTTTTCTAGCCATCTACCGTACGTTTCGTTGCCGGAGTCAGTAAAAAATTCAAGTTGTAAGATAGTGTACTTGTGTCGAAACCCTAAGGATGTTTTCATCTCGGCATGGCACTTCATGAATAGGTTAAGAGCAGAGGTTGAAGAGTTCAACACAATGGATTATTTGTTTGACAAGTTTTGTCGAGGAGTGATTTTTTTTGGGCCCTTTTGGGATCATGTGTTGGGGTACTACAAGGAGAGTTTGGAGAGGCCTGAAAAGATAATGTTTTTAAAGTTTGAGGAGCTTAAGAGTGAGCCAGTAAAGGTTTTGAAGGACTTGGGAGAATTTTTGGGGTGTGGCTTCTCCGAGGAAGAAGAGAATAGTGGTGTTATATGTGACATAGTGAGGCTGTGTAGTTTTGAGAATTTGAGAAATTTGGAAGTGAATAAAAGTGGAAAATCGAGTATTGGGGTGGAAAATAATACTTATTTTAGACGTGGAGAAATTGGAGATTGGAAGAATTTTCTTACAAATGACATGATCAAACAGATTGATGCTATCACTGAAGAGAAGTTCGGAGAACATGGCTTTAAGTTTTAGGCCTATGTGATCCTTGAACACATTCAGTCTATTCAGAACGATCACCAGGTTTGAGATTCTTTTTATTTTTATTCTACTACTACTTTAGATTATTGGCATTTCTAAATATTTAAATTAGACTACTAATTATATGTTTATCAGAAGATTAGTAATTAATAAATATGTAAGCAAATTAAAGTACTATCTATTTTCTTTCATCGTTCTTTTCTTATATTTGATGTTAATATACGGGTTAATACAATATTTAGTTTCTTAAGTTTTTTCTTATTTTATTTTTTATTCTTGTGTAGTAAAATAAAATTTGAGGGACCAAGATTAAAATGATCAAAAGCAAAATTGATGGACCTTAAGATTGTATTAACGCTTAATATATCTATTATAGTTATTGGGAATTATACGATTTACTGCTGTTCTCTATAATAATGGTTTTCTGCAGGGTGCGTGGATTTGAAACTTGAAGAAGAATAAGCATTGATCAGTTCAATCATGAGATCACGTTTAATTCGCTTTGTTAATTAATCAACCTTCACTTTGCCGTTGGATTTGAGGATGATGCCTTAATAAGTTGGATCATGTACAATTGTGAATGGATTTGTCCTGTCTTATAATAAAAAGGACTCCTACTTTTTGTCAACTAGTAGTATAATAGTGTTCTGTAGATGAATGCAACTAATTCATTAGATTTGAATGGTCTAAATATAATCTAGACTGTTTAAATTGTTTTTTAAATGAAAATTTTTATTAAATATTAAAAAAGGTAGTGATGAACACACGTGGGTAAGGTAAATTTTAGTAATGAACACATCTAACCCATCAGTGATATTATTAATCTCATTAAAATATTCTATTCCTTTGAGTATATTTCCCGTAAGATAAATTTGCCAAAATGCTATCACCAAAAAACGGTTTTTTCCCACAGATGCTGCAAACAGTAACTTTTTTTCCCTAAATGCTACACTTTTGAAAATATTTACCTATATACTACATTTAAAATCGTTCATAGGAGGAACGAAATTAGATTTGTACAGAACTCGTTTTTTGGAAAAACGAGATCAGTGGCGGCGCAACAAATATCATTCACGGGAGGAACGACTTTGGGCCTGACAGGCCCAAAGTCGTTCACCACGTGAACGATTTCACGTGGTTGAATAGCTCCACCGCAGGCGCTGCAGGCAACGTGATGTGGCACAGTGGAGATGGATGTGATGTTGCAGCAGAGGGGGGGAGAGAGAGAGATGGCATGGGACGCTGAGCTTGCAGAGGCGTGACAATGAACAGGGAAAAAGCATGAGAGTGAATAGGAACGCTGAAGGACTATAAGTAAAGGGAAACAAATGATTTTCCTTGCCTTTGCTTCATTGCTTTCCTCTACTGGTTCGTCTGTTCCCACTCCCTTGCTCCATTATTTTCTTGTGTTCATTTTGCTCCCTCTTTTGCTCATTCATGTTTTCTTTTATTTGCAGTTGAGTGTATTATTGATTCCTTCTTTCTATTGGAGTTGCTGAACAAAGTGAATCATCACTTAAAGCTCATTTGTTTATCTTAACAAGGTACTTTATTGTGACTAATTTTTTTATGAATGTTGGCACTATTTTTTATTGTTTGGATAGTTGATATTTTTTTGTTGTGAAATTTTTAGATTAAAAGAGAGAGATATATATATGATTTATAAGAGTATGATATTTATACTATAATTACATCTCATTATTACTTGAAAGTTGTAAGATATAACATATTGATTTGAAAAAAAACGATAATAAAGTAATAAAATATGTCAATACTAAACACAAACTTAGTTGGTTGAACTAATTTTAAAGTTTGTCAATAAAGAAAAAATATTTAAGTACGTGAATAATAAAATAATTGATTGATAGAGAGAAAATTATTTTTTCATTCACATAAGTAATTTTTTCTAGAGGAGTACTAACTATGATATAAATTAGGTTTCTTTACATATATAATATAAACAAAAGAAAACTAAATTTGTTTCTTTTTTTTAAACCCTCCCAAAGTACCTTAGATATAATAGTTTGAGAGGATTTGAAAAAGTGAAAAAATTATACTGTGTTATTCTTAAATGTTGTTTATGCATCATAAAACCAATGAGACTTGTGTTTCTACTATCCAAGATTACTTGAAGTCCCTTAACTATATTGTAAATTTATAAATTTTATAAATGTTATTTAATTCTCGTTTAGTGCCTTAATTATAGTCTAAATTTTGTTAATTTCGTTTAATTTAATGTAATTATGATTTTGAAAATAATTCAAGAGACATTTAGAAGTTGATAAAAAAATTTTGCCAAAAAATGAATAAGTTATTATTATTATTATCATGATCATTATTAGTAGTGTCTTTAAATAAATAAGTTTCATCTATGGAAGATAAATAAATCATCATTTGATGAACTTGTGAACATATGTACATAAACTACACACACACTAAATTACTTGCCAATTTAAAATTTATCTTTTTTTTAAGTATAGCAAGTCTTTTTATAATTATAAGAAATAGGTAAATTAAATAATTGAAAATTGAACACCATATGTAGTAAAGTTGAGGAAGTCTTTTTATAATTATTTCTTGTTATAATGACAATGTTTATTTATTATATGTGTGTGTTTGATATAACATTTGATACCATTCTCACATATTGAAAAGTAAATGTTACACTTGGTAATTTCTGACTAAATGGATTACGTGGTTTGTAATCATTAAATTTGTCAATTAGAATGGGGTCTAAGAAGGAGTTCGTATGCATATTTGCAAATGGAAGAATTAGTAACGAACCTGTCGGTGCAACATTTGAGTGCGATAGAGTCAAAGTAATGAAAGTCGATGACGATATTACATTGGATAGACTGAAGAGAGTTGTTGGACGAAAGCTACAACTTCCTCCATAGCAATATGTGAAAAATCTAGTTTACAGGTATCCTACCTGTATAAATCCACCACAGTACCAAGCGTGCAATGTGGAAGATGATTCCGATGTCCTCCAAATGTGGCAAGTGAATCGTCAATTTTCAAGTCAATTAACATGTGCTGAATTGTATGCTGAGATAGGTGAGTATACAGATGATGGCCAGCTTGAGCTACAACTAAGTTGCTGTAACATTGAACAAGATCTCCCCTCAACCAATAATCAAGTAAATATTGCGGACCAAAGACCAGATTGTGAAAATGTCAACCCATTTGAATTTCCCTCGAATGACGGCATAGGGCCATATCCTCATGTAGTAGAAAACACTATGGATGAGTTCGAGAATGAGGATGAATACGATTCTCATTTAAATGATGATGGTGTGAACGATGATGATGGCGTAGATGATGATGATGGCATGAACGAGCAAAATGAACTCACAACCGCTTTCTTGTCTCAGATTAATGATGACTCATCAATGAATCGTGAATTGAGTGAGTTTGAACTTGAGCAAGGAACAACATTCAATGAGAATGATGAGCTGTACATCAGAAAGACGTTCAACAATATTAATGTACTAAGGCATGCAGTGAAGTTATACTCTGTTCGAGTGCATCACACATTTAAGGTGTATTACTCATGTAAGAAGTATGAAGAATATCGATGTATTAACTATGGAGAGAATTGCAATTGGAGAGTAAGGGCTTGTAAGAATGACGGAAGACACTTCTGGCGGATCACAAAATACTCGGGGCCTCATACGTGTCTGAGTCCATCATTAACTCAAGACCATCCAAAGTTGGATGCGGATGTTATATCATCTTGTATTGTGGCAATGGTGACTGACAAGCCAGACGTAAAAGTGTCTCAAATCATCGAAAGGATGCAGTCGATGTTTGGCTATACTGTGTCGTATAAGAAGGCATGGCACGCGAAACAATTAGCCCTTGCCAATGCATTCAGAAATTGGGAGAGATCGTATTCCTTACTCCCAAGGTGGTTAGCTGCTGTGCAGCACTTCATGCCCGGATCATGCGTATATTTCTCAAATAAACTTATCTGGTTTTTATGGCGTTGCCCGAATAGGGCAATTTGATTATGACCGGAGTTTAGTATCGGCTCTTGTTGAGAGGTGGCGTCCTGAAACGCATACCTTCCATACTACACGAGGAGAGCTGACGATAACATTAGAAGATGTAGCCATACAATTAGGCCTTCCATGTGCAAGCCTGCCTGTCATTGGCCGAATTGACTATCCTTGGATTGATGTTTGTGAGCTTTTACTAGGAGTTGGACCCTCCAGTGATAAAGTGCAGGGTCAACATCTGTTTATTAGCAGGTTGGAAGAACACTTCAATCACTTGCCTGAGGATGCAAATGACGAACAAATTCAACAATTCACTCGGGCATACATCCTTAGGTTAATCGGTGGATATCTCTTCCCAGATAGATCAGGATACAGGGTATACTTAATGTACCTACCACTTCTTTGTGACCTTGAAGAAGTTGAGAAATATAGTTGGGGATCAGCAGTTTTTGCTCACTTATACAGAGAATTATGTAATGCTACCACCCCAACTGAGGAAGGCATAGGCGGTTGCTTATCTTTGTTACATATGTGGGCATGGGATCGCTTCCCTGCTTTAGCACCACCCCGACCTGTATATCCATATCCTGATCTAGATATGTACCCTCTTTTACCTCCGTTAGGTTTCAGGTATGCCAAGTTCACAATTACATATGTGCTATTGCACTTCAATCCATTAATATTATTCAAATATTAACCTTACAATTGTTTCGCTACTTACAGGTGGAAAAAGGGCGGACAAAATCCTCATCCATCTAGCACATCTTTACGCCAATATAGGAGTGCTCTTGATAAAATGACGGATGATGAGGTAATTTGGCGACCATATGAATCTCCTGAAGTACGTGAGCTCATTCTAGAGTATTGTCTTGCAACACCTCAAATTTGGCTTGCTTCTGTGCCTCTTATATGTTTCCACATTATCGAATGGCATCACCCCGATCGCGTCTTAAGACAATTTGGATACGAACAGCCAATTCCTGCCACACCTGTTTCATTGGGCAATTATCACACTATTCAGTTACATGGCAGGATAAGTACAAATTGGAATGATGAGTACAAAGATTTCATTGACGCATGGGCAAGATGGCCGGATGCCATTGTTCGTACTCCTTCGATAAATTCTCAATATGATCGAATGTTGGAGTATATGCAATGGTATTTGAAACATACAAGATGATGGATACAACGAATTAGCGGGGCTACTAGTTATGCGGTAAGAGTTTTCTCCCTTTTTCACCCTATACCATCATTTTATTTCATACAAATTGTGATAACAAATGCTATAAGTATTACAAGCTGACATAGCAGAGCAATTGTATAGATTGTTAATTAATTTTAGAACAGATTGCTCTAGCTGTATTGACTTTCGCGATAGGGTTGCTCGGACCAACGAAATATATTAGTCACGATGCAAGAGCAACGGTTTAACTTGAACCCCCAAGCTGCTCCACCAATAGTTGAATTGCCTTGCCCAGAAATTCCTCGTGACAGACCGAGTAAGTATCGTGGTGGCTATTTGTCTACTCAGCCGTCAATTGAAAATGACAATGTTGTAAGGCAAGAGCCCGAAAATTTAAGTCAGCCGCATTTCACGTCTCCACCAGCAACCCCCACCTTTTCCTCTCCAACTCCATCTCATTTTGTTCCTCACTACATGTCATCCTCTTTCGCATCATCCCATTACGGCTCACCATCTCCTTCTAATTTCCCATCATTCACTTCGTTGCTTCAAAATCCGGACGTCTTTTCTTCTCAATACCGTGTTTCCACATATGAGCATGGTTCCATCAAATGAACAGATTACTACTCCTAGATAGTCCGTTTCATTGGTTGATTCTCCCTGGTTTGATTTGAATGCAACCTCACAAACCACCAAGACAGTTCAACCAGATGAAGAGGCTAATGTGCAGCAACGACCACTTCGTATCAGAAGGGGAACTAGATGTGGTACCGGAAGTCATTATTTGTCAGGTTAAGAATCTCTTCTTCTGATTGATTTTTTCATGCATAAAATTCAAACCATTACATTTTATAACTTTTTAACTCTCTTCCTTTTTAAATATTTATTTTCTTTGTTTTATTTCTTTTAATTACTTAACATTATTATTCTTTTTTTTATCTAATCATCTCATCTTCCACTATCAGGTCGAGCCGATAGAGGAAGAGGACAATAAAGCATGTTCAAGCGTTCTTAAGGTTGTCGAATGTTAGCATTTCGTAACAATGTTCAGATAATTCGTATTGTAGTGTATAAAACTTTGTAGTTATAGTGTATACCATTTTCGGATAAATCGTCGAACCCAGGGATAGTTATAATGTCCTCAAGTTAATAAAAAACTGAATACACCAAAAGCTTTTTACCATTCCATCCCCTGGAGGGATAAAGACAAAGAAATCTTTTTCAATTTTATTGAATC
>QFDD01001454.1:0-21071 GCA_006871305.1 Vachellia collinsii
GTCCGGTGTCGGCAACCAACCCTTTTCCAGTTTAGCAACATTACGCTCAAAATTGCCTCCTCCCTCACTGCTGTCCCTCACCGTCCAAATGCAAAAAGCAAGCGCACTACATAAACGATTCACTCTCAATTATTTCTACTGTTTTTAACCCCTCACTTTTTGTTAATTTCAAGCCTTATGCTATGCACGGTTGCTTTTATCCACCGATTTCGCTGCTTTAAGGTGCCAGCATTTACACAGGTTAAACGTCCAAAACAACATTAAAAAGCCTCTACATATTTTATTGATTCTTGAGATGTTCACCAATTGTAGGCTATTCTCTGCAGAGTTGGTAGATTTGTTTGTGGGGACAGTTTGATGGTAACCCATGTAAGTGAATAACCCCCATGCTTTAGACAAAAAAGTATCACATTAGGCTTATAATATACTGATGTAGACTCTACAAAACCCAAAAGCACTCCAGATTGTAGCCAGCACTCAAAATCACCTCCCAATGGATCTATAATTTTATATGATAGCTACCCTTCTTTTGCGGGCACCCACAAAACATGACATCCACACGACTATGATCCACACATAACACTATGTATCTTTTGTATAGTGGCTGCCCCAAAATATGAAATTTAAAATATGAGATGTGGCGAAAGATTAAAAGAAGGATCTCTTGGCTGGAAATTTCCCAACTGCTCTCATGAGATTGGCAATCTCGAGGATTTTTGCCGCTTTAGTTCCTCTTTTGCCTTCCGCTGATGCCCTTTTCTCCTCTGCTTTCCTTCGAGCTTTTGCGATGTCGTTTTGCATCTTTTCCAAAGCTCTTGCCTTTCTCTCCTCCAGCTTCCTCTGCATTATTACCATGGTTCACAGGCAAATAGGTAAATTTGTTATTGTGCTTGTCTGCAGAATTTATACCGTTGGTTTTCGTCTTGTTGTGCAATCCATGACCGTGCAATGTAATCTTGACCAGCACAAATGATTATGAATATTAACTAATTAGATATACCGCAAGTTGCTAGCATATTAATTCCCACGTCCTGTTCCTGTCATTATTGGAGGAGATATATAGCTTCCATTACAGGCAATCTATGAAAGCCAAGAGTCCTACTGAGAAAATATGGATAACGATTCTACGTCATCAGTAATGTTTTGACCTGAGATCGCCATGAAAGCACCTACTGTTCATGAAAAAGGGACAGGGGAAAAGAGGAGCTGGAGGAGCTTGGTTAGTTCCATTTTCAGATGGTCAGTGAACAGCACAACACGACACTCACTAATTTGCCGACCTCATCATTCAGCTTTTCTCTACTTCAAGGATTTTAGTGATTGTTTAATGAATCTAATGAAGAACAGAGTATTCGATAATTCAGAAGAAGAAATGAACAGAGTATTCTAATGAAGAACCAAGGAATCAAAAAAAGTGAACACAAAACCGCATTATACAAAAGAATATGCGTGTATTCATATATATATATACCTCGACTTTCTTCATCCAAGAAGTAGCTTTCTGAACCTGGTCACTTTCCCACCCAGAGATGACAGCGTCTTCTCTCTTGAACCTGTTATTGATCTTAGCAATCTTAGCGTTCTGCCAAGCAGATATCTTGGCCTCCACTTCCTCCTCCTTCACTTTCTGCACCGACAATGCTTCACCACCTTCACCATTTGAAGCTGAACCGCCACCTCCCATTCTTAACGGGTTACGATCGGGTACGATGGCCAGAGGGTTCGTCTCCTCCGTCATGTCCTCCTCTCTGATCCTCCCCAGGTTGTTGCCTCCGTCGTTTTCATGGCCGTGCAGATGAGTGCTGTAATTACGGGGAGCGTTAATGCTTGATCCTGCTATAACCAGAGCACTGAATTCTCTGCTCATGCTGGTGAAGTTCTCGACGGAGGCAGCTTCAGTGCTGGCCACGGACAGAGACGATGACCGGCGGCTATGTGTTTCCCAACCATCTCGTCGACGGCCAAGGTTAGCGGGTAGAGGATGATGCGGCGGCGGCGTCAAGGCGTGGATTTCTCTTATTTCTTGTTCATCCTCTTCATCCTCGTCTCTTCCATGGCTAGTGGAAGCCCTTTGATCATTTGACATGGTGGAACAGCAGCAGCAGCTGGTGTGGTGTGTGCGTTTTCCGGCTTTCTGTGAGGGATGTGCAAAGCAAGATGGAGAGCTACGGGGATTATTGAAAAGTAATTATCGTGATTTAATTCATTTGCTTGTGGAGCCCTCGATGACCTTTCACATTTTCTCGTGTATCACAGTAATCTCCAAATTCTGGTGGAATAATAAATCTATATAAATTTTATATAGAGAAGCAGATACGCGTGTACACGGTTGAATACGGGATTATATAATATAAGCAGGGATGTCAGTTTCATAATTTGAAGCATAGAAAGCGATTTAATTGCATATTAATTAGTTGGACTGTTGTTTCAGTCTCATTAGAGAGAATGTCCATTCAAGCGTCATGCTGCTTCATCCTCTTAGCTGCTGGACACGGCAATCTTGTCTGTTTCTGTGTGTAAAATCATGGAAATGTTATCCGTAATTAGGTTTAAGTATGTTTTTCACGCACTGTATATCATATTTATGACCTTGTTTTGCTTGCATCTTACGATATTTCCCTCCTATCATATTATCCTATCCATTAGTTCTAAGTACCGGATTTTTTTTTACAGAATGAAATGAAATATTGAACACCTTTTTAAAAAATACACCTGTCTCTTTTATTCCTGACCTTCTTCATCCCTCTTCTCCCCCTCAATTAACTATACAGACGAAATGGTTGTTTAGAAAAGCCTGTTAAAACTTAGAACACAAGTTACCTGTAATTAATCTTCTTTAACATAATAAAAATTGTTAATAACTTGTTATTACTTGTTAGAAATGGGCCGAAGGAAGTGGTTGTTAAGCTAACCAGTTGCTCGGTCACCGATATCGTTGGATCCAAAGCAAATCTCTATCTTGGCATAGATGACGCTTGCAACATCAGGGAGTAGGGCACAGCCATTTTAAATGTTTTTATATTTCTCATCCTATAGTTGATATACACGTGCACAGTCTACGGTATGATTTGATTTTTGATATAACTTAATGACGATCTGTGTAGTCAGATTCCGTGGGATAAGCATGTATTGTTGATAATGTTATTATTTCTTACCCCTAGTTTGATGTTTGATCATCAAATGAAGTTCTGGCCAGACAAGAAATAAAAAGTGAAAATTATTGTCTGGGTGAGATATTGATATATTTTGTGATTTTCACTTAAAAGTTATTATTTTTTGAATTAAAGGAGCAGGCATTAATGATGTGAAATTACAATAATGAGATTGAACATATAACCTTACACTTTGGAGGTAACATACCATTACACTATAAGACCTTTGATTTACTTGGAAGTTATTGAAGTGTGAAAGGTGCAGGCGAACTTTTTGAGGGAAGTATTGGATCAGGCATGGTCATTGTTTCTCCCTCACCGCCCAAATGCCAAGAGGGATTGCTTGAAGTAACCCTGAGCGTCAACTTGCTTCCTTGGTTTAATTATGACGATAGGGATAATCAATAATGGTGTAAGTTCTTGCACAATGGATGTGTACGGGTCAACTCAACCCACATGCATCACCACCAATCCATCTCTGCAGAGTCCTTTGCTTGTGACATTTGCGGCTCTCTACCCACACATTTCCTACTAGAGTTTTTCTTCTTTTTTGACATTACGGACCATGACTTGTTTCATAAAAGTGTTTTCTTCATTCAAACAAATTAACAAAATTCAACGTCACGGCTCACCAAAATTCCATGGACAGCAAAATCCTTCCATAATTTTCTACCTTGTTGTCTCATTGTGTTATCATATTCACCATTGGATGAGCAAGAACTGGTGGGAGGAGCCCAGCAAGATCCGAATCAGATCCGTCGCAACGCCACGAATCCACGTGTCTTGATCCAGCAACTAAATCCAAGAGGACCCTGTTCACATGGAACTTACATACGGGTGGGGCCCCAGTTCATTTTCTCCATGCAAAGGCTGACATCAAGCCGTTTTCATGTTACGCCACGTGTGAGATTGCCGGCCCCACGTTTCTCTCCTGTTTCCTCTCCTCAAAACGCTCATGTTCAACCCCTGTGCCACCCTGTAACGTTAACGTACAGTACAGGACCAATCTTTTTCTAGCCTCCAGCTTTTGATTTTTTTAAAAAAAAAACCATAAGCGCTTTCTTCTGATTGGGCTACCCAGTTTCTTATGGGCTTTTCCGAGCCCACGTATACATTATGGCCTTTAATTCCAGCTAACCGCTCTCAATGGCCAGTTACGAATTGGATCAGATGTGTGAATTGTAGTATGTACCCCAAGTTCGGAAATTGTTTATTTTTGCCGGGAAAAAAAGGAAAGAAATTAAAAAAAATTAGTGGCTCGAGAAAAAACCGAGCATGGACTGGAAAAAGTAAAGTCTCGAGTTCGATCTCTAGCATACGCAGAAATGCATGTTAGGAGACTTACTACAACCAAGAGCGCAACTTTAGTTGGATCCATATATAGTCGGAGCAGTTCTGGTAAATCGTGTGGGCAAAAAAAAAAAAATAGAACGAAGCATGCTCTTGCACTATTGAATTGTTGTCTAAATGATCAGCAGTTAAGAATGTTAAGATAACTAAATATACTATTTAAAAATATTTATTCGTATTTATAATTTTATTTCATATTGATTTACAAGTCTAGTGAATTTATTTGAAGAAAAATAATAAATATAAAAATTTTAAAATAATATATTTAATGTCTATAATCTCTCAACAAAAGTAAATCTATTTACGTGGGGGCAGTAATATCTATTTTAGTAATTTTTTTCCTTAAACCATATAATCCGGCATTTACGTAAACTTCCCTTGGAAACGCTGCTAACGTTCTTCCCTGATTTGCTGCAAGCAGGGCGACTTCTGTACATCCACAGTGAATTTTAAACAGAAAAATTTTAGAAAAATACCTTTTAAAATTCTGAAACCTCGTTCTACTGTCATGAATAAAGAAAAGAATAAATAAATATCTGCCAGTAAATAGGGTTTTCAGAATTTACAGAATGTTTTTGGGGCCTGTAGAATTATTTTTATTTAAATGAGAACCGAGGTGATAGATGTGTGATTTGATCTTACCCCATGATTCTCCAAAAGTTTAGTGATCATTGAGACATCAAACCTCTTTAATAATATAATGCATGTAAATTTATAACATATGTAACAAAGTGACATTCTACTTAATAACAATACGCATAATACGAACTCCAACTTTTGTAAACGAAGGGTGCCTCGTTCTTTTTTTGATATGGAGGTATTTTTATCTTTTCACGTCAATTCCGAAAACCCCACCAAATGTGATTGCAGAATTTTAATAGGTGCTTTTCTAGAATTTTCCTTTTAAAATAGTACAATAAATAGCTTGATGACACTGATCAGTACTTGTGTGTGTGTGTGTGTATTTGACATTGAAACCATTGTATGGTGATTCGATGGAGGGATGAGGGTTCCAAGTGGGAATGAGCAAAGCACGAGAGGTGGCAGTAACAGGCATGGGCAAGCACATGCAGTTTTCAGGCTTGAGCATTGGGAAAGACATGATTCATGAGCAAGTTGAAACGGTTGAGCAGAAGAAGGAAACCGGAAGGAAACTCACAAACTTCATTTTTTTTGTCAGTACATCGTTGTCGTCTTACGTTTTAACTGGCGTCTTTCTGTCTAGAGGATAGCCAAACACCTTACTCCCCCCCTCCTGTCACCTTCGCAGGCCCTACCCAAGCCAGCCCCTCTTCCTCTTCTTCATCACCCAGCCAGAAGCCATGTGCGTGAACCTTTCGCTCCCACGTCAAATTCAGAGGGAAAAGGAAAAATCTTTTCTTTTTTATTTCCGAAAAAGCAACGACGGGGGAACTAAATCATATCTGCTTTTGGGATTTTGGTATTGGGCTGAGGAAGTTTTCACCGATGGAAAAGGTTGGAATCTTTCTTTGCATACGCACCACCCACTGTGTCAGGGCCACTTGCACTTTGGCAGGGAAGGAGAGGATAGAGTGACACATGAAATATGATATTACCCATTTAAATCATTTAATTGATGCCGTATTTGACCGCACTCAACTAGGCTGCGACCCTTTCCCCCGCGAGGGTGGAAAAGGACATAAAAGCCCCTGCCTTCTCATGTTGGTCACCATCATTTAATTTTGATCAGCGACGGAATCAGAGGGCTTTTGACCCAGACCAGTCTTTCATCTGATTCCTGCCCACGGCGACAAGCATCATTTGACAAAATAATTAACCACCAATCACCCACTCTATCCCGAAATGAAATAACCAAACATGCCACTGGAAATCTCCGGAGTAGAATAATACATATGACAAAAAAAAAAAAAATAAAGGTAGAGTAAAAGGCATGGGAGGTGTTGCTGTGGGCAAGTGAAACAGCGATGAGATTCAGAGTGAGACAAGAGTCTGAGGAGGGGCGACTTTGGGGAGAGAATAAGGAATAGGAATTGGTCGGTTGGCTTGGTGAGTGGAGGGTCAGTGAGGGGATCGACCAATTTGGGGGGAGTTGATTGGCTTGATGAGGGGGAATTGCCGACTTACGTGAGGATTGGAGATTTGAATGGTTCAAAGGGACAGGTGAGAGGATATGGTCAAATGGACAGGGAATTTGGAGGGCCATCCCTCCCATCCAATATCTCAGCGCGCACATTTTCAAACTGCGTATGGCTGTGATGGGATTCCCATGTTTTGTCACTTTCACGGTTTTTATTTTTATTTTTTTGGCTTTTCTATTTGTCACCTTTTTATTTTGTCACAACATTTTGAGAAAATGGTGGGTTCACCCAAAATCCAGAGTTAGAGTATCTAACTCATGATTCAATGTGATATACCTCTACAGACATAGAAGTATAATAAGCGAACCCTTTTTTCACATGTTTTTAAATGATGGGCGACTCTTATTCTCACTTGTGTTCCCTAACATCTTCCATCCACCTTTCTTTTCATGAGTTTGGAATATTCATCATTCTCCCAGCTAACAGTAGTGAGGCCTTAGCAAGAAGTTGGATCCGATGGAATGCGTTGATTTTTTGCAACACCACGAATCTATATTTAAATTCTTGTTAAAAAATATATTTACATTTAATGCCCGACAGCGTTTGGAACATGATTCTTCTGTATGTAATTCAGAAACAAAAATCATATATTATCACGGAGATCGAAGTGGGCATAAGGGTGCTACATATGACCAGTCCAGCTAATAGATTGGATTGGGGCAAATTTATCAACACTTCATAAATATGGCATCCCACTCATGATTGCAGTGATAAAAAATGCATCCCTTGTTGAGAATGTTATCTCACCATGGTTGTCCTCTTTATTTATTTATTTCCTTTTTTCAAGTGATGAATCTGCTCTTCTAGGATATTCTCATTCAACGCAGGAAAAATTTCCCAACCACCGCCATTAATGTCTCCCTAGACCTTGGCTCGACCACCTCATTTAAATACAGGCACCCTGTGAAAGAGCATCTTCAAGTCAACAGATTCTCCGACAAGGAAAAAAGAGCAGATGGATGCATAATCTATTGATTCGATCGGACTAGATTAAGGATTTAAATCAAAACATTTAATATCAACTCCGTCTTTCATATGAAAACTATTGGACAGTTTTTAGGAGATCAACCAAACAGTATAAACCATTTAAAAACTTAATTTATATGCATCATTACACTGTATATTACTCAGATAAATCAGTTTACTTATAAATGTGTGATGCATCTAAAATCAACATAAACACTTCATCCAGATCACAGGTGAAAAGAATACAACTTGTTTTTTTTTTTAAAAAAAAAAAGCCTATGGTATTAACCACCACAGCGACTAATACTTGTTATGGAGATAAAAAGGATCACCAGAGAATGCTGTTTATAAAAATGAGGAGACGAGGCCATGGCCAATGGATATGCACAGAAGAATTGATGGGAATCATAATTCGGTGGTGATTAATAAGTGAACAAGGACACTGAACATGAATGCGCACCATCAACGCGTTCACCGAATTTTCAGTCCCTGTCACGTGACCCGTAGCCGTACAACACTCAATGCAATCCGCCCACAGGGATCATGGTTCTCACTTTTTTTTTATTTTTGGAGCTCATGAATCCGTTTCTTTTTTTTTTTTTGAAAAATGCTAAACAGATGAATTTACGTTATTTAAAAATGACCGTATAATTAGTAATGCTTTTAAACCAGAGCAATCAAAATAAGCCTTTCTGATGAGATTGATATAATGTCAATATCAGTTAATAACAGTCTATTTTAACAGTGACACTGGTACCGGTATTAACTGTAAAATTCATTACCATAAATATACTCCATCCAGTCACTTTCTTTTTTTCGGTTTGGCGGGTGATCCCAATTCACAGTAAATTCTTTCTTTCCTCCACCGCCTTAAATTCGTGTTTTGTTTGGAAACTCCCGCGAGAGTGGAAAGAAACTACTAAAAACCTCAAATTTCGCGTTAATGCTTATTTGATTGAATCGTGGTCTGTCTTTTCTTTTCTTTTTTTCTTTTTCGATATAAAAATGGGAATGAATAAATTAGTTTTCCAGGATTAATAAAAAAGAACAAAAAGAAAAGAAGAAGCTTCATGAGGCACCGCACAAGAAAACGAAATCCGGTCTACCTGGTTCGTGAATAGAACGCGACCGGAGGAGCCGCCTCTCTCTCCACTTTCGCCTTCAAATATGAACTTTCTTTCCGCAATTTCTTGCAACCTCCTCCACCTCTCTCGTGATTCGTCGCACCTCAAGTTTGTTTCCATTTGACACCTCAATAATATATTCCTTCTCCGTGAGGGAAGAGAGGTGTTCAACTTTGAGTACCGTTCTTGTTATCACCATTCGCGAAAACAAAAGGCACCAAAACCCCTGCCTGCTCTTTCTGCGCAAAACTTGCTGCTTGTTAACATTCTAAGGTAAATTTAACATTGGTCTCAATCTCTTCAAATTTTCTGCTCTTGAGTCTTCAGTGATCCGGATTTGTACTGTGCCTTTCTTCTGATCCATTCTTTCTGGTCTCACGAAGTTGGGTTAATCTTTTTCTCTCTTTTTTATATCTCTAAATCGCCCCCTTTTTTCAAATTGGGTTTTTAGCCGCGCTTTCGGTCGGGTTGATGGTTTCGTTTAGTGTATGTGTCGTGTTGAACCTGGACACGCCTGTAAAAAATTCTCACTGGTTACTCTGTATTATTTGTGGATTACAATGGAATCACTGACTCAATTATTTTGTTAGAACTGGTGCAGCTCTAATCTCTGTTCGTGTGTTTTGGTCAGGTTCAAGTCCAGGATTGCCAGAACAGATTTCTCTATGGTAAGAATTCTTGTATTCCTTCTATTTTTGTTGATGCTGTAGAATGATCGCTGAACTGTCGAGTTTTCAGGATAATGTAGTTAGATTATGATTTTAAAATCTGGATCGGAGTGGTTTTGGCTTTGATGTCTCTAATCTTTCAATCCTGTGATTCTCAGGGCAAAGCACCGGCATTCCTTGTGGACAGTTTGGATGAGGGACATGTTAATGGTTTTAAATTAGAAAACGAAACTCGTAAAACAGATACACGTATTGGGGACAAAACGGTATGATCATATCAAATACTTTTGATATTATCTCTCACATTGTTCCTACTTTTTAACTAGATATGTACCCAGAGTATAATTATCTTCCTAAATAAATAAAATGGTCCTCCATTTGTTTGATAGTATGTCATTGGTGGAGCTGATGAAGAAACTTCGTACATTGAAGTTCAAATCTTTGACCATGGTCTTGGAAAATGGTCAGTTTAAGGTTTTTTTGCTTCAAAGCTGCTTCTCTCTGTCTCTTGTTGCTGATTTTCAGTTTTATGTGCAGGGTTAATCCAACTGTGCTCGGAATCAAACCAGTCTCATGTAAAGGACATTCAGCTGTGCTTCTGAAGGACCGGATATTAGTTCTTAAGAAAGGGGCTAAGCCAGATGATTACACTTGGTTTCTGGAGGTTGGTGTTTTTTAGATTCAACCCTTCGATCAATGCATCTACCCCCCTGTTGCGCTGTGTTTTGTGTTGGTATTTACGGTTGGAGGCTTCCTAATACCTTTTTCTTGCTTAATTCCCTTTCTGGGTGATCTTAAGGGGGCGATCTCCTATATCATTCTCAAAATTCTTTCAGACGAAGAGAACGTAGTTCAAAGAAGTAATCTAGTATAAAGAGACAATATCTCTTCTTACCTATTAAGGTACTACTTTTTTTTAAACATGTTTAATATTTTTCACTTTCTCAAAACTGGCAGGTAGACACCCCATACGTTAGGCAGCAGCAGAAAGTTTTGGGGACCCAGGCTGTTGCGTGGAGTAAGGGTGTGATAGGCAATGCTGAGAAGCCTATTGTTATCAGTGGTCCTTCTGGAGTTGGCAAAGGAACGTTGATATCAATGCTTATGAAGGAATTCCCTTCCATGTTCGGTTTCTCTGTGAGTCACACTACCCGGGTCCCCAGAAACATGGAGAAAGACGGGGTGCATTACCATTTTACTGAGAAGAGTGTCATGGAGAAAGAGATAAAAGAGGGAAAGTTTCTTGAGTTTGCTTCTGTTCATGGTAATCTTTATGGGACCAGTGTTGAGGCTGTGGAACTAGTTGCTGATGCTGGGAAAGTAAGTTCGGTCTACTCATGTTTTTCGTTACATTTGGTTGAAGACAATAATTCGGGCAAAAAAAAACTGAAGTATTTTTAAATTGAATACGATGCATCATGCATCTCGACGCCCTTGAGTCTGATCCAAACAAACCTTTCTGGAGAAGCCTCACTGGAAGTCTTATCTGTACCTATTTCTGTAAGCAGAGTGTGAAGTAAATCATGTTTAGCTGGAATGGCTCTTAACAATTAACCGATTTTACGGACACTAAATTTTGAAACGCAAAGATGACCTTAAAGACTTAAATTCATGTTTTATTAAGGTAATTGTTTGCTGCCGACTGCATGGTATGAGCACTTTTGAAATGCAAAGATGACCTGAAAGGCTTAACATCATAATGCTTGTTTTTTGGTGCTGTTATAGTTATGAATTTCAGTTGTCTGGGATGATTTGAGGTGCCATAGTATTGCAACCTCAAGCAACGTTTTAAAGAATTTTATTTATTTTTTTTTTCAAAAACTCATAATAGTGAAAACATTTTTCCTTTTGAATCAGAGATGCATTCTTGATATTGATGTCCAAGGGGCAAGATCCGTGAAGGATAGTTCACTTGAAGCCATATTCATCTTTATCCGTCCCCCGTCAATGGAAGAGCTTGGAGAACGCCTCCGTGGCAGGTGAAAAACAATGACCCTTTCTTTGTCTGTCTTTGTAATTTTAAGATTCCCCACAATGTTGATCCAGATCTCTATGTCTTGAGAAGACGGACAGAGACAGAAGAGCAGGTCCTGAAGCGGCTAGAAAATGCTAAGGCCGAGATTGAGCAAGGGACATCGTCAGGAATATTTGACCACGTCTTATATAATGACAACCTTAAGGAGTGCTATGCGAATCTTAAAGTAACTCTTCGCTGCTGATTCTCATATTTGTCTCCTGCAAGAAATTGTTGTATACAAGTATTCTAATATAAAATATACATTGGTGTAGAGACTATTGGGACTTGATGCTAATGTCAACACTCAACCAAAGTCAGGTAAGAAAAACACCTGAGTTGCATTATTATGATCTTAGTTTCACAGTTTTTACTGTCATGAGGATTGATAAACGTTTTTAATCTGTCAATACAGGACACAGAGAGATTAATCTACCCGTGGATCGGAGTGTGTCAAAAATTGATGACAAAATTATCATAAATTGCCTCTCCTCAGGACTTGAAAAGGAATCAAAGAACTTGTAAGCTTGTGAAAACACTGCTTTATATATTGCGACCAAGGGTGGAATTGTGTCCTAACTGTGGGATTTGGATGATCAGGATTGTTTTGGACGTTTCCTCACTTAAAGGGGGTGCTCCTGGACGTACAAGAGGGCTAGATTTTCAAGCCGTAGATTCGTTTTCCGATGGCTTGGTGGAGATGGATCATCAGAGCTAACAGTTCATGAACGTGGCCACTGCTGACTTTGGTTTCTCAATTCATATAACGTGAGAAATTTGGAGAGGAGACGGAACATTAGATTTGATGTTTTCAGTTTTCACCTCTTTTTTTTTTTTACTTCCTTAATTGTTATGACATTTTACTTGATGATTGGTGGCACCGTTATTATTTGCCCACGCAGGCAATGAGCAGCGATTTATGTTTTTTGCGGCTTTATCTATAGATGTCCCACCATGCTTCTATTGTGTGTTCGTTTTCTGGAAGGATCTCAACAAACTGCAAAAGGGTGGCTTAGACGAGTCAGTGGTTTTACCAAACCAAGTTAAATGCTTTGTGATGGGAAATTTATGTGATTGTGGGTCTCTATGATTGTTGAAAGCTACTCTTTCTATTCATTCGTATGTCCCCCTAATATTGAAGACATGGTTGAAGGTTAAGGCAGGCTGTGTAGGGTAGATTTTTGAGGCTGTGTATGGGTGCCACGCGTGGGTGCTTTGGTTTCTCAAACAAATCACAAGACAACTGGTCCAATGCCCAGCCAACAGAGGGCTATATACCCCGTATGGGTACAACAACAACTACTACTTGTGCTTTCAGAGTTCAGTCACAGCACTTTTTTCCTAAAATAAAGGCTTAACTATAGCGAATGACAAGGACAAGACAAGGTGGGAGCCATGAATTGGACCAGGCTAGGTCGGGTTAGGAATCTAAACTTGCCTGTAAATGCAACCCTTGGGTTTGCCCCTTGGTGTTAGAGAAGAGGCATTCTTAAAATCAATAGAGGAGGGCATGCCTCTTGATGATTTAATATATAATTAACTAAGATAAATGATTGAAACACATTATAAGTATCTATCTAGAAAAGATTATGAAATTTAGGAAGCTTTTGAAAACATACTAATTTTGTGGTTGTAATATAATATGCAATAGAAGAATTGTATTAATTTTAACAATACTGATACTTTGAAATCGTACAAACGTTAAAATTCTAATATAACACTAATAAAGCATGCAGATCATCATCACCTTTGCGAGATCGAACTAAGGGCCAAGGGGAGGGCACTGGTTTCGCAACACTGTTGTTCAGTTGCAGGAAATATCTCATAAGCTTATTGCTCACTCGTTAATATTGATATTTGATTATTTGCTCATCTTGCGTTGAATAATCCAACCTGTGAGTGACTGCGTGTCATATTCACTATTTGTTTTTTAATTCGCTACTCTAATCAGATTAATTTTCATCCATTCGGAGTTTGATTCGTTTGCCAATTTATGCAAGTGGATTAATTCATGATATTTTGACTGAATTATTGTTCTTCTTGCTTCATTTTGACCAAAGCATCTTCATCCTGCTAAAATCCGGCCTTGGTTAGGCTTGTTTAGAGATTACGGGAGCCCGTGATTGCTTCGCCAAGTTGTCTAAAGAAAAGTTTGAGGTTGAGCCGTTCTATTAAAAACAAAATTATTATAGCCCATCCAACATGTGGCTCGATTTCCACCTTTCAAACCAACCACGAGTTCGGCTCAGGCAATCTCACGCACACAACAAATAGCAAATCATAGAATAGCTTTTCGGCATCCGTTTTTCCCATTCATATTGTGAAGATGAAATTGCTAATTTCTGGGGCCACCGAACCAGGAATCAAAAGCTGGGGAGTTTAATGCACAAGTCTCTTCCTTACATGCCATATTCCCCTTACCTAACTTTGGCCCACTAGAGGACCCCAAACACCAAGTTGGTCCTTTTCCACTGGGACATTTATGGTGGGTGTTAACGGGCTCCACATCTCAAATGCAGGCACCCTCCTTTCTCACTCTCGCATTCATCTCTCCTTTGATAATTATCGGTTCTTGTCTCTTTCTCTGTACAAACATTTGCTTTTTCCTCAATATCTTTGCCAAATTCTATTATAACCTGCTCATGCCTGATGTAAATTTTAGTATCACATGTAAAGCTACGTGTAATATCTCGTAGAGGCACAGCTCTACTTGTACAATAGCAGCAAAACACATGACATGTTTTATTTTTCAACACAAAGGTTTTACAAGCCAAGGATGATTTGCCCTATAAAGCCGCCATCTTGTCTCTCTCAAACCTTAAGATCTCTTCCCAGAAAAGAGTAGGAAGTAGTTCTGTACTCAACGAAAACCAGGCCACTTGTTCTATTCAATTAATGGTGAGGACTGTGCCAACCTCAGTGTGACTGAGCGTTTTGGACTTGCGTGCCGAGAAGTCGCCTTCAAGATCAAATCCCTGAACGTGTGAGATGTGCTTGTTTCTATCGGAAGTTGAGTTCGGATCGGGAGAAAAGGTATTATTAGTATTATTATTAAGGTCCGAATTAGTAGCAGCATCCTCATTATCGTTGGCTGTAGTGTCAGCAGAAGAAGCTGTATCATTATTTGCAAGCTTCTTTGTGTTGAGGAAACGACCACCACATCCTCTGGCTCTTCTCATTGCATGCAAATGTCGAGACTCGTGAAGATAAGGCTGCATATCAAATAGCGAACATTATGCATCTTATTAAAACCTCTTTACATGTACTTAAAATATGCAGAAGTAGGGCAAATTATACAACCTCGTGTCATTTAATTTGACAGAGTAATAGTCAACAATCTTGAGCATATATAGAAGATTTAGAGAAATGCAACACACATGCTAGCTGGGTAGAGTCTGCCTTCTATTTTTTTTCATGTGGAATGGTCCAATGAATAGTGAAGGAAAAAGCTACAAGAGTAGACCCGCACAGTTTAGTCTAAACAGCTAAAGCTATCAAATGACTAGCAAAATACATGAGGTTAGGGCAGCAGATTAACTTCAGCATAATGTAGCTAGCAAGAAGGATTTGCATGGTAAATAATTGAACCTTGTCCACTAAATAAGCAAAACTTAGAGAATAGGAAGAATGGGCACAGATGGGATCACAGAAAGCATTTCAACAGCATTATCAAGCAGAAATTGGCATCATTCCCAAGTTACTGCCATTGTCACCCTCCCTGGCCATTTTGGATGTGGCTTTTTAACTATAACTAAGCGTTTTTTTCCCAAAGCATTCTTTTTTTATGTTGAAATGCATTGAGAAGTGTTTGACCTCGTCGTATTTCACATTCAATTGGGGCAAACGTAACAGAAGGAAACCAGATAGGCTATACATTGCCAGAATACCTTCCTTTCTTTTATTAGCTTCTTTTCCAGCTCAGCCTTGGCACGTAATCGCCTACGCCTCAAAATTCCATGGTATTGCTTGGCATTAACGTAAACCGGCTCCTCTGCAATTTCCAGCGGTAACAACACTTGAGCAGTATGAACTCCTAGACCATGAGGATGCACCTAACATAATTCCCAACAAAAATGGAGAGAAGTAACTCAAATCAAATGAGCACCCTTTTTCTGGTATGATCCCTACATGATAGAAAAGCCAGAAAAATCACACATCCTAACAAAGTGCAAATACATACATTGAAGGCCTAAAAATGGTTATCTTTCCAAACAAGGACAAAACTTAGGTGTAATTTTCAAGTATTTGATGTTATTTTCACTAACAAAAACATTGTAAGTTGAATCTTTACAGTATCACATGATTAGATCGTCTCTCAAAAACAAGTTTCTCCACGCCTAAAGCACAGTGCCATGTGATGGAGGCCAAAATGTGTGTTTTCTGATGTGAGCAATGGCGCTTGTAACACTGACTATGCGATGAAATCGCTATTAATTTATACTTATTTTGACTTCCGTGTTTTTCGTTCAATAAGTTTGACTCCTTCCAGCAGCAACCAGTGTACGTCTTGATATCTGTGTTTATGTTTTTAAAAGCTTGGACTTCCTTTTACGCAGTGGACGAAGGAGTGTACTAGTTTTTGCATCATCTAATAATAACTTGACTTTTTTTTTTTGCCAGTAATAATAACTTGACTTGAGGTTTTAGACAAGATAGATATTTTATATGCACAGGACTTGAATCTTTTGCATGACTGGCACGCAATAAAGAATCATCATGGCACAGGCAAAAAAGGGGGGGAAAGCTCATCGCAAGCATCTGAACAACAATAACCAATTGCAGGAGAAGACGTGCTTCATACCAGAGGCTGAGGTCCATGACTTGAGGTCACTCCTACATAATTGGGAGCTGAATACGGGTAAGGGCCACATGCCTGCAAAAACACGTCTATTAGATTTCCCAAACATCACACTATCCCATTTAAGAGATTGGGCTATGGATGTGATTTTGTATGTTAGAGAGAGAGAGAGAGAGAGTTTTCACCATTGAGTGGCCAACAAGCTCCAACTGTGATGGTTTGGCAAAAAAATCATTTACTACTGTTGACGGCAAGCTAGGAACGGGAAGTTGTGTTTGTTGCTGTTCTTCATTAGTTTCAGCATCTGATCATAATGCAAGAAATATTTCGGTACAGAATGTACCAGTAATCGACGAAGGATGTACAAATATTTCCATGATTCGTAAGTTATTCTCATAAACTAGAGTCTAATCCATCCAAATTTTGCAAGCACAAATATTTGCATGTCTAATCCATTCATTTGTTTTTTTTTTAACTTTTTTAAGGCACAAAAAGATACAAACAGATTATAAACTTTAAAAACAACATTGTTATTTTGACTTGAATTTTGGGACTGTAAACTATACCCAAAGTTCTTCAGTTTTAAAAGAAATTCATCATTAACCTAAGTTATAGCCTTTGGGAGTTGTTGGACTTGTAAATATCCGATGTGGGACTCATAATATTACCACCCCCTTTTAAGAGCCGACATCCTAAATGGCTCCATACCACAATATTTCACTCAACTTCTTGCCGGTCAGAACCCCTCCGTAGGTAGCTCTTTCTATGAATATTGACCTCTCAATAAAAGTACCAATGTGATTATAAGCCTACAAAAAGAGCTCATCCCAAAAGATTAGCTTATCAAGGGAGGGAACCCTTTAACATATAAATCACAGTACATTTGTGAAGCCTTCTAATGTGATCAATGATCATGTAGAGGGCTACGCATAGAGGATTCTGACTGGCAATATATTAAGTGAAGTACTATAATGTAGAACGGCTGAGTATGTTGGCTCTTAAAGGGGTGGCAATACTATGAGCCCCATGTTGAAAAGTCTTAGAAATGTATTATGGCTTATAAGTTAAATCTAATACACTAAACTTTTGACTTTTGAGATAGACCTCCTTTGGTTATAATCATCACACATTCTTGTAGCACATATATCAATATGCAATCTTGTTGTTCATCAAATGAATATTAAATGACCTTCGTCATGGTGAGTTGGGAGAAGAGATTCATACAAGAAAATGGAAGGTGTTTGCGGTTACTGTAAGTAACAGTTTTTTTGTTTTTTTTTTCAACCGTGTCATGTTCATTTCTAAGGGTGACTTTCGTTGTTTTTACCCAAGAAAACTCATTAAAGGAACCTCTTTCTTTGCCGGCCCCTCCCTCTTGTCTGTGCAGATCGGCCACAGATTTAGCCTGTGATTTTGGTGCCAAGAAAGTAATCAGCAAAAGAAAGTTGGCACAAATTAACTCGTTTTACCTTCCATTATTGTCACCATGTCACTCGAGGAGGCTTCATAAACCAGGCCATGGCACTGGTCTTGAGTAGAACAGATCTCATACAGCTTATTGCTGCTCATATTATTAGGCTCGGTATGGAGTGCGTGGTCCAATCCAGCTGCTTTATTCCATGTAACTTGGATTGATCATCTGCCATAAAAGCATGATGAATATTATCAACGGATGCAACATTTGATAAATCCTTATGGCCTCTGATAAGGCTTGGATTACAGAACTTCCTGTTAAATTCCTATATATTAATTCCTCAGAGGACAAATCTGAAGAATAGTAGGAAACAGACATGTCAACCAAAACACGATATCAGTCCAAGAATTCAACATCGGATGGAACATCACAGTTCTCTTGGATCGATATATAAAATTAAATGTCCTGCTCTCTCTTGAGGGATATAAGAAACTTATATCGTGGAAGAAACTAAAGTCTAACAAAGTGATTAACATCTCATACCTTCAAATTACCAGCAGGACAAGTAAGTAAACGCTAATTTAAAAAACCCAACTGAAAGAAAAAATGGAACATATCATTATTAATCAAGTAACCTGAACTGAACTGAACTGAGGGAAAAAATACCCAAGAGGTATAAAGAAAATGCTCAGAGAAGCTGGTATTAAGCAGACAAGAGGTAAACCAAGTTATGAATTGAAGAACAAGGGAAAATCTTACTGCTTACGAGTCAAAGAGTTGTGCAGCGCAGAGAACAAAAATAACGGATTCAATATAACGGATAAGGGAAACTTTTGTGCTAGATTCTGTGATCTATAAAAACTAAAGAGGAAGAACCCCAAATAAAAGAAAAATTTTCATTGGGGGTTTATGCTGATTAGAATGCTAATATTTGTTTTTTTTTTCAAAAAAAAAAAAAAAAGGTACCAGTCTCTCCAAAGTCGCTGCCACGTTCTGGCTCGAGAACGTTTTACATGTTGAGGGATTTGGAGGGAGAATCCCATCATTTAATGGATAGAAAGCGTCTTCGGTTTTCCTCGTGAAATGCCGAAAATGCCCTTCAACCTTTCCACAATTTCTGGGCGTCCCTTCCACTTCTGGGCTTTGGAGTACTTTGCTGTGCAAGTAGAATTAAAACTTAAAATACAAAAACACATCGTAGAAAATTAAAACACAAGTATAACGTAGAACATTTTATATTGTTTCTTGAAATGATAGAATTTTGTGCCATTTCAATCGTCAAAAATGGAAATGCAATGCCGGCTGAGGCACAGTGGTCATTCACGAGAGACAAGGTTGAGGTTAACTAAGATTAGAAGCCTGATTCGGAGAATTAAAGAAAAGATGAACAAATATAGTAAAAGGGCAGATGAGAGAGAAGGGAAGTCGGTAAATAATTATGGGCTACCAGCAACAAAAGGAAAGTGAACAGGGGGGCCCACACCCCACCAGCAGAGGCCACGTATCAACATGACGTCCTGATAACGCCGTTTAGTCATCGAGCTGTAGGGATGGTAGACGACAAGCACGAATACCTTGATGGCCACGTGTCCCACCAACACACCTACTTTTCACCCATCCTACACCCCCTGCTTTGTCTCCACGTGGATGCCAATCCCACCTCCTAGGCCCTCTTCGTCCTCCCGCCTCTTTATGCTACACTTCGTCATTTGGGCCGGGCCGGGCCGGGTTTGCAAGATGTGGACACTAAAACTTACCCAAAAAAATATGTATCCACCCACACGCCGATCTATTGAAGCGGCTACTTCCTTACAACATGAAAAATTAATGTTCAAGTCTTCAATAAAAGAGGTGTCCACATTTAGTGTCCGACAGTATTTTAAACATAATTATTTATAATAAAAGGATACATGTGTTTTAGCTTAAAAAAAAAAAAAGTATCCTTGTAGTCTAGGGGCATGTAACCTAAGTGACAGGTATGTTGGGACTTGAATCTCACTGTTCCAGAATATCTCAAATGGTTATTGCCTCCTCTCTAATTCAGATAATATATATATTGTTCATATTTATAATGAAATTCAAGTGTTTGCAACACCATTTCTAATCTTAAATATTAGAATCAGTTGGTAGTGCAATTAAAACTAGAGGTAGTATCTCACTTAATAGTCTTACTCAACACTAGTTATTAGTGAGCTGAGTCATAATCCACGAAATTGCGACTTCTGAACAAAGAACTCTAGGCTGATCGGATGATTGAGACCTGATTAAAGGGCCTGGATCGTGATGATGGGGTCTCAAGACCATCGAGCCCTCCTCAAGACTTCTGGGCCCATTTTATCTTTTGGACTCGAACCTTAATGCAAGATCGTACTGTGTTGATTTTTGTTATTCTAAGAGAAAACAGAATGGTTGCAGGTGGATTTGGATTCCTCCTCATTTTTCCTCCACTTCTTTCTCATCATTTCATCCTAATATTAAATTAACAAATGAACGGTTGAGATTTAATGCTTTATTAAATTATGATTATAAATTGAGTAATAAATGGATCTGAAATATTAACTTAAATCATATGAAGCTTTAAAAAAAAAATGTTTTTATAAAACATTGAAACATCAACCGTTCAATCACTGATCTAATTGTACTAATGAGATGGGGAGGGGGAAAAAACAGAGGAAAGGGATAAGGAGAGGAGAGGATCCAGATATTTCTCTTTTTAGATGGAAAAACGGTCTAGTTATATATTGGAAGGTTTTTGGCCTTTCGACCGGAAAATAATGATAATTTATAGCTTAAATGCTTTGATCCCTTCAGCAAATCTTGTTAACCTCAACATCTCAAACAGGCCACGTTTGTCCTGTGAGCACACGTTTGGCAGATAATCAAAAAGACGAACCAAGTCCGCAGGAAGGCCATGTTCTTACAGTTTAAAACGTACGCGAAAGGCTAGAGCTCTGGTGCGACAAGAAAATCAACAATATAATAACCATAATCGTAGCTCCTCTCTCGCCGACACCTGATTTTACATACCGAATCCTACCACTTTGTCTGTTTCCGTAAGATTCCACCTACGTGCGTACACTTAAAATAAACAAATAATACACACACACACAAAAGAGTCAATAATTAAGAAATAAATTGACGAACAGCCGCACGAGGTTGTTCATTGGATTCTCCCCTTATCCATGTGCTCTGCAATCTGCCTTCATGTGCCTGCTCTTTCCAGGACACCATCATTGTATAATTAACTCTTAAACTCAAACCTTAGGCTTTTACTCCACATATTCCATCACGAAGCCTATCCCTTCCTTGGATTCTCACTTTCTTCCATTTCTATGCCTTTTTAGGTACTGTTAAAGGTGTGGGTGACAATCCATCATCACATAGCCACCATCCTAATCAACCTCCCATCTTTCCCACTTTAATCTTATAAAGTCACCTGCACACACTTGGCACCACCCAACCCAC
>QFDD01001455.1:0-21023 GCA_006871305.1 Vachellia collinsii
AAGCTAATCCAAATATGCTCTTAGAGACTCAAATGTAGGAGTGGCTTCAAGAGGAAAGGTGTGACAAGGTTTTTTGAATTGATTACTTAACTTTCAAACCATCATATTAATAAAACTAACATGCTTAAAAACGAGATTTGTTAAACATGATAGAAAAGAATAAACTATAACTTCAAAATACTTATCATGGTTATATGAATCAAACTCTCTTTTCAAAACTTAGCCATAATAGAAAATGATAAATTTGAATATTTAAAAGCTATAATGGATAATAAAACTTTACTAGGTTAACTTTCTGGTATGCTTTACTAGGTTAACTTTATACCAAATGATACTATGAAAATCAATATCAATAATAATGGGCCTCAACATTTGAAACTCTGATCCAAGTTTCACTTTGAGCTCAACTCTCATAATTTAATAATGCAAAAACCATTAATTTCAAAGAGTATAAGATAAAATGCTCACTCAAATTTGCGATCTTACAAATAATATCGTAGTATCAGATTAAGGGCCTACTGCCTGCCATAAAACAATCCCAAAATAAGTGATCAAAAATATTAAAATATCATAGTACATTAAAAACATAAGCCTTACAACAACAATATACATCTAATCAACACATTAATAGATTAGGAGGCTGTAACATCCTAAGGTATTGTTCTTGTTTAACCGCCTGTAGGCACATGGTTTTATCTTTTTGGGATCCCATAGTTACTCAAAAGGCACATCGGATGTCAAATGCCACACATTGACTACATATATGGCTTTTACTTTGGACAAGTCTAACCGATGTGGGACTTGAGCGCACCCTGCCTACTGCTTCTCCCTTCCCTCTTCACCCACTCCGGGTCCCTCAAGGCGTTAACCAGATCCTTTGCATGTCATCCAGGCTGATGAGGTTGAATTAAGAGAGAATTTAACCTTCCAAACAGAACCTGAGCGAATTTTAGACGTCAGGAACAAACAATTACGAAATAGGATCATTCATTTATTAAAGGTTTTCTGGAAGGGAATGTCACCCGGTTATGCTACATGGAAAACCGAAGAGCGAATGCGCCATGATTTCCCCAATTTATTTACTTAGGTGTGAATCCCTTGCTTCATGTTTATGGTATGGTCTTGTGTGATGAATGTGTTGTGATGCCTGAAATTTTATAGCTTGATAATTGGGTTAATTGTTTGGATTGTGATTGTTCCATGTGTTTTCCATTTTTGAGCTTTTTATTATCTTTGTGTGAATTTTGGGGGAAAAATTCTATTTAGGTGGGGAGAGTTGTAACATCCTAATTATTGTCTAGAAGATTTAATTATCTTCGAAAAATAATTATTTATTTAAAAGATTTATTTATTATTTAGAAGTAATACTTATGTTAAATATAATTTGTTAGATAATCATCTAAGTTAAAAGAATCTGTCTAAATGAGAGATATGAATTAAAGAAATTATAATATATATATATATATATATAAAGGAAAAGGGAGAAAGAAAGAAAAAGAGAAAGAGAAGAAAAGAAAAAAAATTATTTATATAATATAATATATATAAGGGCACGTGGCCCTTAATAATAATAATAATATTTATAGGTGGAAAGCGAGCTACAACGCGTCGCATCAAGAGAGGGTTAAAACTTACAATATATATTAGCCCTCATTGTACAGTAGCTATTAGGTTTCAAAAGTGTTTTTCCCCTTTCCGACCGCATCAACTGCAGCTTAAGATTTTATTTTTGGATCAAGTAGGAAATCAAAACTATTTCTTTTCACTAAACTTCCTTCATAAAAATTCTTCTAAATAATTTTCTTTTTCTAATGGTGGTAATATGATGCTGATTAGATGAAATTTTAGGATATAGATATTGGACAAAGATTGAATTTTAACCATAAATGTCTAATGAAAGATAGATAGGAACTAATTGTTACTTTTCTCTAATCTGGATCTGTGATTTGGGTGTCTTAGTAATTTATAGTAAATAATTGATTTGAACAGGTTATAATTTCTTTTATATATATATATATATTGTTTGCATATATTAAATTTAAGTTGAATAATTTACTGGTGCTATTGAAGATGTTTTTGAAGTTTTAACAAGTTTAGAATGTCAAATAAATTAAGGATCTATAATTTAGCAACTTTATGTTTGAAATACTAAACTTTAAATTGGAAATTTTGTACAATTGAAGTTAATTTGTGTTCTAATTGAATTGTAAGCTGCGGAGAATAATTAAATTAAGATCAAACTAAATAGTTGATAGCCTATAGAGGAGTATGAATTTTAAATAATTATTTCAAGACTTTAAATGAATATAATCAAGTTAAATATTTAATTTATGTGTTGAATTTGCATCTATATCATTGTGTAGATTGATTTGAATGTGGTTGGTACTTTTGTGGCTTGAGCTCACGAGTATCTTGGAGTTAAGGTAACCATAGTTAATTCATTTTATATGCTTGCATGGATTGTAAGGTATTTTCGATACCTTAATTATTTATTGTAAATATTATCTCTATATTTACATATTCAGTCTCAGTGAAGTGGGAAGTATTTTAAAAGTATATGTTTTACTTAAAGGTATATATATATACGATGAACTGATTATAACTTATCCTTAGTTGGAATAAATTGTGAATTAATGTATTTGTGGGAGATTGGAATATTAGGTAGTATTGATGTAGTTGGGTTGATCTTGTGATGATTGGACTTATGTTGTATCTGTGGTTGCTTTCACTATTGATTATAGTGGTTGGTTTTATTGTGACTCAAACTCAGGTGGGGAGTCAACCAAGACCCAGGTGGGAGGCCATCCTAGACCCAGGTGGGAGGCTAGACACCCTTTGATTCTAGACCCAAGAGGGAGAACGAAGGGGGACCGATCGGATTAATGTTGTTGCTGGACCTTGGCCGAGTTGCTCATCGCATTAAGCCGGATCATGTCATGGAGTGATATGGAGGAGTAAGATGGAGGGATCACTTGTGGAATATTATTGTATTGGATGAGAAACATTAATTCTGTTTGAATATTATATATTAGCACTGCTTCAGTAACTTATATATTCTATGAATAAATTATTAGTTACTGGGACTTTATATCTCACCCTATTGTTGTTTAACATTGGATGAGTTTAATCAATGTGGGACTTGAGCGCACCATCACGAGTCTAACACTATCCCCTGGGTTTAGTCAGTGGAGTCACAAGGAGATCATCTCTATTCACATTACACCTCTCATAGCATAATGGGTTTTCTGATCATCTGTTATACAGTCGGAAGTCCTATATCCTTATCTCTTATTTATGCATACTAAATTTCACCCCCTTATATCATCCATGATAACTTCCCATCAATAACAATATCTACGTCTTTGTATTTCATGGTACTCATTATCCAGAGCTTAATCATGATATATTCACAATTTCTCATCAATATATGCATATATACACATGATTATTCAACAACATTTTTTAATCAATAATTTCATGTTTAAGAATAGAAAGGAAGCACAAGAATATATTAAAAGGCATTTGTAAATATTGCTATTACAACACATTTCTCTCTGACTCCAAATTTTACAATACATTTTCACCATTAATAATGCAAGGTTTATCAAGTAATATCATTTTTATGATAAGAAATTTAGAATCACTCATAAATCATATTACAAATATGCATAATAAGTTAAATGTGGTTACCTCAAGTTAAAGTTATTGTATAACACTAGTATAATCAAAGCTCAAAGCACAATTTACCTAAACATAATCAATCTGCACAATTAATTTAGTTACATTAATGTAATACCAACCAATGTAATAATATATGAATTTAAATAATATTCATTTTCTCTCCAAACTTTAAGTCTTCTAATAATTTCTACGTACAATCATAATTCAATTTCTCTATCCCAATCATGTTCTATTATCCAATAACTCTATTTCACTTGTTAAAATTATTAACAATAATGATGTCTTCTATTTACCAAAAATCCCAAAAAATCACATAGATCAAATGTCATGAAATCCTTATTGAAGTCCCAATTGTCCCTTATTTTAGGAATTTTGTCCCCAAATATTATTTGTTTGAATATGAGTTTCGAAGGTTAAGACTCATTATTTTGCTATTGATTTTATAGCATGGTTTTGAAAGAAGTTGACTTAGTAAAGTTTTATTGTATATGATAACTTTCAAATATTCAAATTTACCATTTTCTGTTATGTCTAATTTTTGAAAAGTGAGTTTGATTCATGTAACCATGATAATTGTTTTGAAGTTATGTTTTCATTCTTTTCCATCATGTTTAACTTATTTTGAAATCAACTCTCTATTCTAAACATGTTAGTTTTGTTAATATGAAGTTAAATGACTGGTTTTAGGGAACCATTGTTACATCTTAAAGCTTATTTGCCAACATTCTATAATTACTTTCACATGAATCGAGACAAAACTCTTCTCACATATTTACATCGGATTGCGTACAATTACTTTTCAGAAGCTAATCCAAACAAGCTCTTGGTATCATATTCTAAACCCTTGTTTCTAAGCTCTGATTCTTCTTGGTAAGTTTCTAGAGTACCAGTTTTGCCTCTTCTTTTTGTTGATCTCACACTTTTTGTTGTTTTTTTGTATCAATTTATGATTTATGGTGTTTCCTCCTTCAATCAAATAAACATTGTCTGTATCAAGGCTCTACAAAAGCAGGCTTAAACTTGGCCATCTCAAGTGGAAAGAAATCAAGTTCGATTTTTGGGTATGTTCAAATTCGATTCTAACACTTAAGTGAGACTTTATTGACCTAAAAATGCCTAAGGTTGATCAAATTTGAGTTTAACTCTTAACATCAAATTTATTGATGAGGAAAAGTTTAAAGGGAATGCACAAGTTTGAATTTAAAATCTAAATTGAAATTTTCTTAAGACAACTTAAAGTGTAAATTCATTTTGTCAATTCAATTCTAAATTGGTCTAATAATCTAATGTTGAAAAAGCTCCAAGACTAGCTTATAGTGAAATAAGACCTATTAAAAAAAATCTTTATATTTTTAAAGCAACGAACAAAATAGTAAAGAAATGTCAGAAACATTTGAGCTTTACCCTGCATAAAATATTTTTTAAGAAAATGCTTAAAATTATTTATTGAAAAATAAAAATAGAAAAATTAATCTGTGATATAAATTAATTTTTCTCTAGTAGCAAACATTACTTTTTTTTTTATTGACCAACAAACTGATTCATTGAATCAGAAAAATTGAGCTCCGAAGAGTACAATCTGAAGATTAAGAAATGCAAAAATACAAGTCAACCAAAAACATTACCCAGGATCAAAATCCATCTGCTTCAAATCATGCTTCAATATTCTCTGCAAGTGCACTGATGGTTTAGCAATGCAATCAGCTGCCAAATTTGCCTCCCTAATTGTCTTTGCCAACAGTGTGTTATTAAATTATTGTTGTTATCAAGAGAGTAGAGGTAGTTTGGAAAGGGAAGATAACAGATATTCGAAATGAGTCTCGTTTATAACCAATACCAACTCCCCAAAATGAGTTTTACATCATGGACAGGAGTACAAAGTAAAAACAATACTTTGCTGTGCAAAATAGATCTAGTCAAAGTGAAACTGGTTATACCCAAAAAAAAGCTATGTATTTTCAAGGAAATAGTTTCTTACAAGACGAAATTAATCTTTACACAACATCTAAATAGCAATAATTCAATAAACCTCAACTTTGGATCAATGTAATGGAGGAATGGAAGTCATGATTCCATTGTAACAATGAAAAAGATGCAAAACAAAACGATCAAGCCATTTTCTCTCAGGCTGCTCCTTTAAATAATTTATGATAGGCAAAAAAAGAAGATGATGATAATGATAAACAAATAAATAAACAATAACCCCATGTTAGGTGCGTTCATAAATCAAACTCCTACAAAAAATCAACGTCATTTTCTTGATGCTCCAGGACAATCGAGGCAAGGGCAAGCCGAAATACCGAAGATCTTGGATTCCTCACAAGGACGTATATTTCCATCTTCCTTCGCTTGGGAGGTTTCTCCTTCCATTGCTCCTCTCTTAAACGAGCTAGTAAAACGGCTTCACAGAAGCCCTCTGCAACTAGCTTCTTGCTGCAAAGAGATTGCACCCAGTAAGATCCAATATAACAACAAATGTGCACGCTGGCCCTGGCGCTATGTACAAATTATATGCTTCAAAGGAAAGGAAGCAAGGACACAAATAGTAGAAGACGAAGACAATGAAGAATGTAATATTTTCCAGACCTTCCTTGAATGGTTGGACTTGTGACATAGCCAATAGGCCAACGATGAGACTCTTTGGCAATGGAATCATCTGGAATATTCAATCCCTGATTACCAGAAGATGGATCTTGGAAGCACAATCCCCTATCACACTCAACCATCCAATTTTTCTCTGAACTGCAAAGGCATGTACAATAGATTATGTATTAATTTTTTTTCCGATCACTGATCACGTGAATAAGTGACATTCTAGATGTTTATTAAAAAAAAATTGAGCATACAATAGCCGGCCTTTGAACTTGATAACCACCTGGTTCCAATAGGGGTGATGATCCCCTGTAAAATTCAACACACTATCTAAAAGATTTCCTCAAGATTGCATTAACTTAATTATTCGGCCAGATTCATGACAAAAACAAACGTACAATCCATGCTGTTCCCCTCCCCACAATTAACAAATAAGGCAAAGTAACCCTTGAAATCACGTAACTCGAACATAACATAGCTATTTGACAGATAGACTCGTCAATGGTGATGAGGCTTTTACTACTAATCACAGATGCATTTATTATTTCAATAATGGCAAAAGAAATAATTATGACAGGGTATAGTAGGAATTCACATTTACTAGTTAATTACCTTGAAATCCTCAAAGATATATCAGAAGGGAAAGGTGCACACACAACAGCTCCCTCTTCAAAAGTGCCTTCCTTATATGGGCGGAGATAAACTCTAAGAAAGCACAGCTTACGGTCATAACTATCAAAATTTCTGGGGCCTAAATCAAGCTTTGCGTCACCTTTGACAGACTTATGTACTCTAGCCTTTCCGTGTGCAACATGGGGAAACAAAAGCAACTGACCAGCTTTGATTTCATCAAGGAAACTAATCAGCATACAACCTGTCCTTGCTATACTTCCATCAAACAGATTATCAACACACTCAGATGATGAAGTTTTAAAGCTATCATGGCAAGAGTTTGATGATGAATTGCCACTAGGTGCATTTTCCCCTATTGAAACTTTAGGAACTTCCACTTTACCAGTCTCTTTGTTAATACTGATGCGAACAACAGCCCATGGGGGTGGCATTGGAACTTTCACAGGCCTTATGGATGGGGGGCAGAGTTTCGCTTTATGGTCAAGTGAAGCAGCTTTAGTTGTCATATAGCAACAATATGCCTTACAATCAGGAAAATCAGAAGGAAAAAATGGTAGTCCCATCTGGATTGAAAAAGGAAAAAAGATTCAATATTTAATAAATAATGCAGAAGACCAATTTTTTTTTTTTAAAATTATTTTGGGGCACACAAACTTACTTCACTTGCAAGCCAGTGCTTCTCTCTCAAACCTATTGCATGTGCCCCATTGGAGATGAGAGGAATCCAGAAGGCTTTAACCCAACTTAGAGGCAGTATTATAGACCATCTGCAAGAACAATGTGAAAAGAAAACGAAGGAAAGAAAACAATTAGTGCAACGTCAGTAACAGTAGTAGGACAGAATCTAAAGCAACAAGAATTCATACATGTCCAGGGAACATTGTGATATCATGATGGCGTTAAGATATAGAATATTGCAACATTTCTATCTTACTATTTCCTTAAACATCCTAAGCAGGTGATCATATAGACCAACTTTTTTGATTTTAAAGAATACAAATATCAAGTGATTAATGGATTATAATTAAAATAAGTAAATTACCTCAAATTTTTTAGTAAACAATGAACATAAACTAATAAATAATCTTGCACATAATATTCATCAAGTGCACCTGATATTTGCAGCCATGAAAAAGTTACAGCATTTAAAAAAGAAATAGGAAATAAGAATAAGAGGAAGTTACCCGAAAACCAATTCCTTCTTATCATTCTTCAAAAGCAGAATAGGACACGATCTTGAGCACTGCTTGTTGGTTAAAAAGTTCGCCTCACTGAAATTTTCATCATCAAGGCAAAAATTGATAATGCGTTTGCAATGTTTCTCCTCAGAAATGACACTTTCTTCAAATGGGGGCCTTAGTGCTCCGGTGTTAGCACCCCACAGATCACTATTGTCACACAAGTTGGCTTCGAGTTTTGTTGATGAAGATGAGGGTAAGTCTTCATTATTTACTAATACCCCTTCCAAGTTAGGATGCTTCTCACATTTACCTTGGGGTGCATCACACAATGGCTCAATAAAAGTTGCCTCCATTGGGACTGTAGTACTTTTCTTGGGCAATAGTCGAGGATCTTTAACATTAAGAGATAAAACTGCATGACAAGAAAAGTTATCCTCACCTTTAATAGGTGATTTGTTATTCAGAGAAACATAATCCTCCTCCGTAGCCAAATGCTTTTTCAACTGCCAATTATTCTCTGAAATTCTGTAAAGCCATAAAGCATAATAAGCCTGATTGAGATCACAAATGAAATAAAAAATTGCAATTTTTATAAAGTAAACAACTAACCCTGTAACAGGATGCAATATCTTTTGAAGAAGTTGAAATGCCTGTGATCCCATTAATTCTAATTTCGCAAGTTGGCCATCCAGAGAAGCACACCTGATCGCAATGCCCCCCTTTTCCATCTGAAAATAATAAACATGGTACGCATAGATGAGGAGGGGGGAGGGAAGAGAATGTTCATTCTATAGTATGTTGTTTCAATTTGTGTGCACCTGTGAGGAAAATTTTAAATACCATCGGAATAACAAATCTTTTAGCATTCATGTTGATTGGCCAAGAATTCTCTATTGACGATAAAGAGATACCCTCCCAAACTTACATAATTTGTCCTAAAAACAAAAAAAAAAAAAATCTCCAAATGCAGTCCATCGAATGTTGAGCTGCATATAAGTTCAACTAAATGCAGACAGAGGTGCATTTTATCCAAAGACGTGAGTGGGGTTAGCATTACTCTATCAATAACGTTTCACACTTAGTGGCAATAGTGAGGAATGACGATCTACAAACTCAAATTACATCCTAAATGCTTCCAGTGTCAAAAATGTACTTCACCACTGCTAGAAGAGTTTTAGAGTAGGTCAAGACAAAATAAAATGTCACATCAAAATGCTAAATTCACCCAACCCTCCTTATCTTCTTTATCAAGTGGTATATACTGTGATAGAACTAATACAACAAGATAGGGAGGGGATGACCATGAAGGAAATAAGGAAGAAGCAAACCTCGTTACAGCAGGCCAGCTTCAGCATATCATATCCTTCTCCAAAGGCAGAAGCATGTATCCACACCCAAAGTTGTCTACAGGAAGCACTAGGTCTCTCACTGTCAGACTTATCACCTTCATCAATGTCATGTGTACTTGTTTCATCACTCATATGATGCTGTCTAAAGGAAGTCCAATGCTCTACACCATCAAGCTCTGAACCCATATCTTGACTGAAAACTGGTCGCCACATATAGGTAACAGGAGCAATCACATGAGAAGGTGCTCCTACTCCGCAAAGCTGTCAATAAATAAAATTATTCTTTGTTTTAGTATCTTGATAACTCCAGTTCATGTTAGATTCTACAATAGGGTGACCTACCATAGCAGTCCCATAGGTGCGACCAGAAAGAACAGAATCATCATCATTTGCATCATCTGCATCTGGGGAAGGCACTAGTACCATTCTTAATACTGAAATCAAGGAATACTAAACACAAGATACAAAATAAAAATAATCAATAAGAAATTCTAAGAATATGAAGTAATTAATGTTGCATTTGGTGCAAAGATCTATGTGCTAGTCAAAAGAACAATTTATTCTTACATAGAGAATGATGGAAAGAAGATACTTCCTATCGAAGTACAAAATCAATGCTTATAGTGGAAAGAATGCACACCTCTGGACCCTCCAATTGGATGGCAGTACAATAGCTTGCATCATGTAGAAGCACCCCTTGTTTAAGCCTCTTCAAAAGTGCCCGTGAACCCCTTCCCCTGCCTATAATCACACATAATCCCTGTTAGTGTTTCCAAAATAATCTCAGTAATCCTACTTCATGCATTTGAAAGGATTAAAGAGAAAAATTGAAGTATTGAACAGCCACATATTTGTACCATCAAAATTCTAGGATCCAGAAACCTGAATAATGAAACATGAATACTATATTGCATCCATAAACTAAATTGAAGTCCCCATGTTTCCTTCAGTTTCTTTTGTGTGTACCATAAAGTATCTTTCTCAGTAGTTACTAGTATAAGGTCACAGTCCTCAGTCCAAATCTAAGGATCATAATACCTGCCTTGCAGACCTAGAGGAAGGTGGTAACCCCAAAGCTTGGTCATGGTGAACCGCTTAGCATGCCAAACATGAGATCTCAGCCTCTTAGTTCCATCACCCGAACTACAAAAGCCACTCTTTGGGTTCACTTTCAGTTCCAGTCTCCGTCGAACACGCCTTGGAAAATTATTTATCTGGTCCTTCTCCAAAACAGAAGAATGGCCATTATCAAATATTCTCAGTTTTCTTCTTTTCCCTCTACACCGCTTTCTAGCATTTTGGTTATCATAAGCAGTTGTTCTTTTTCTCTTGCTTCTTTGGGATCTAAAATCATTATCTACTCGATTAGCTATAATAGAGTGAAGACTTTCAAGCTCAGGAGCTCGAGATTCTGCATATTTCTGCACATTTATTTTGCGAGGAGGTATAGTTGCTGAAACTCGAGAGTGGTTGCTTCCTTCAGTAAGCATCTTGCATAACTAAAAGGGAAACAGATATATATAAACATCGTAGTATAAAATAAAACGAAAAATACTAATGGAAAATAAGAACATAAAAGATAAATAGAAGGAGATACTGCAAACGTTGACACAAAGTTGCAATGAATAAACAGAGCAAACCAAACGACAACTAAGACAAGTTCATCTACAGCTATGCGATCCATGCCAAGAATATACCATAATCAGAATCAGGATCAGAAAGCATAAAACACGGGAAATTTTGAGCAAATGCAATATGGGGGACCATAACAAACTACATAGATTAATAAAAGATACTGCAAACACGAAGCACATAAACACAATTGGTGGATTTAGAAAAATTATAATCACGCTACACTGTAGATAGGGGTGGAAACAGGCTATACTTCACCCTGAACAAGGTAGGACTGTTCTGTGTGATCTTGGGGCTACAGGCCCTTTTTTTTTATGATAAACCAACATAATCAGGCTAACAGGCTACAAGCCTTGGCTGAAAGCAAGCCTAAAACAGGCTGAAACCTAAAATAAGTCATAAATCACAAAAATCAAGTAACATAATCCAAAATACATCAAAAAATGTTATAATCTAATTAATGAACAAGACGCAATCCAATAATACAACAATTTAACAAATATGAAATGTATATTATTACAACAATTCTTTAACACCAACAAGACAAAGCATAGCCACTAACCATAAAACATCAAATCTTTAACATAATTGCTTCTTGTTCAAACACCTTGAAAAAATAAATCAAACGTATATTAGTAGATTATAACACAATTTAACAAACAATATTTAAATTATAAATTCCATGCATAATAGCTGCATCTGTTGCTTCGGTGAGGATTTCAAGCTTGTTATATCTTCCAGTTAGCAAACTTGACTATTATGGCTTACACCATACTTTATCTTAAACCTTGACTAGTTTTCTACAAATTCCAACCTCAAGAAGATAACTTATATGATAATTGCGTATTACAGCATTCCAAATTTAGTCATTCCCTATTGCCTTTAGGCGCTGGAATTCTAGTCATCTAGACTCAAGAAGCCCCAAAGATAAAGATACAGAAGAAACAGCAGAATGAGTCATGAAGCCAAAACCCAGTTCTCCCCATGCTGGAAACCAAACAAGACCCCTCACAAAGACACTCGGATCACAAGTCCACAAACTGCCTAACTTCAAAAAGTAATAGCGAATACTACTTCAGGAATCTCTTCTGCACCTTCAGCAGCTCAAACACGCAAATCTATCCTTGGGAGAAATTTTTCAGTGACTGACTTCCTCCCAAAGATCATGTTCCCTTGATCATATCACAAATTGCACAACCCATGTGAAAAACATGTCCTTTGATCCATTCCGAGCATTGCCACATTTTAGTTTTCTTTTTATCTAAGATAAAACTGCACTGGCTGTAAATAGCATACTAAAGAGCACCTAAAATAAAGGCCATAAACATGAAAAAGACCACCTAAAATAACCCCAGTTAGTCACCACAATGACAAGAAGTAAAAGATCAAACAACAAGGACACCAAGTTCATTCTTCAAGTGGTCACTAATCACAGCAGGAGTCTGCTCCACTAAGTTCGTCATAAAAATTTAGCTTTAATAAAATGAATGAAATCATTATATTCAAAACCCACTATAAAACCCTAAAAAGCCGACAAAGATTTCATACCTACAACCTATTCATTCTATCTACTTGATAAATTAGGGATAAGTTGAACAAAAAAACTGAAAACAAGAAGACGACGAGCGACGGTGAAAACAGCGAGAGGTAAGCACTAGCAGCAACCACTGAGGAGAGAATGAAAGTAGATTAAAATTTAGAATAAGAGAAAGAGAGAAGGGTACCTTGAAGAAACCACTGAAGCTTCAGAAGGCTTGAAGCTCGACTGCGACTCTGCGTAAGGCGACGGACTGCGACGAGCAACGGCGACACGAGTGAAGGCTGTTAACTCTGGTGGAGGCTGCGGTCTGCGACTCTGGCGGGGATAGAAGTAGAAGCAAAGCAATCAAGCAGATGGAAGGTTAACCCAGGCTCCGATTGCAGGCGAAGATAGAAAAGTTGGGAGGAAAGAAATAGGAGGATAAGAATCTTAGAGAAAACTATTATCACTCTGAATGAGGAGAGAAAACAAAAAATAAATAAAATGAATAAATAGTTAAACAATTAAAATTATTTTAATAAATAGTTAAATAAGTAAAATAACTTTAAAATATATTAAATATAATATCAAATTAAATAAATATGACAATGAAAAAAAATGATATTAACCTTAATATCATTAATCAAATTATTTATTAATAATATTGTTTTATATTATTATATTTTAAAATAAAATAGTTTAAATAAAAATATATCATATTTTTTTAAAGATTTTATTAAGTGACTAAAACAATTAAATTAGATATTATAATATATTTTAAAATTTATCATTCATAAAATAAAGTGATAGTTAAAATTTTAAAATGTTAGAGGTAAAACTTAATGATTTAATATTAAAAAAAAAGTAATAAGATATATGTTGGTAGATAAAGAAAAAAAAAATTGTTTTCCAATTTTTCTTTCCTTCTACTTTTTCTCTCATGTTCAAAAAAAGGAAAACTCATTTCTCATATCATTTTCTTTTTAAACTATCTTTTCTCTCTGATTTTTCACTCCATCATCACAAGATAGAAGTAGAATAATTATTAAAAATTGTAAATAAAATGAGATTATAATTAGAGAAAATCCATATAACAAATAAATGTATTAATACAATAGTAAGGATCTTCCATCTAAAGGTATGGCTATAGGTTCAAAACTTCTGCAACCTCTTGTCTCATTTTTAATACTTTCGAACAAAGCAGGCCAAAAAAGCCCTATGCCTAAGCAAACCCCTAACAAACTATCTAGGGTGAATAATCTGGTTTGTATCCACCCCTAACAGATAGAGTAAAAATCTACAATTACAACAAACACCTAAAATCTACACACAGGTTTTATCAGAATAGCATTGAGATTGGTTTTGCAAGAAATGCTATGTTATATTATTCTTGTACTTTTAAAAATGTTTAAATATATGTATTTATAAGTAATATTTTTATTTAGAATAAATTTGAATTTTGAGAGTTTTAAATACATAGCCAAGAAATTTTTTTTCCATATTATTTAGTATGTGGTCATGTGGAAGAATTTAAACTTGAGTACGAATTACATGGTGGTAATTTTGAAAAGAAATAAGTTCTTGGCCACATCCCATAAGCATTGAGACCATATAAAAAAAAATCCAATTTTTTTATTTATATGAACATTAGAGTCCATGGGATAACCTAGAAGGAGAAGATCCTAAAAAGGACCAAGAAGGAAATGATTCAAATTAAGATTCATTTAATCTTGAAAATTGTACAGAAGGTGAAAATGAATGATAAAATACTAAAGATGTAGAATTTGATCAAGGGGTTCTGAAATAAATAAATTCCCCTACATTAGAACCTTGGATCAAGGTGATATTCAAGGAAACTTTCACCTCAAGTACAAAATAAGCAGCCCATTTAATGAGAAGAAAGTAAATTAAGCCCAGTTCAACCTCCAAACTTTTGAAATTGTAAAAGACTTGAAGGCAAATGATAATATTGTTTCTATAAAGAAACAAAGATACATTGCATAAGATATTTGAAAGATTTCTATAAGGAAATAGAAAATGTTAAGAAATTGTTAAGATAATTAGAATTACTTCTTTCATGTGGTTTAGGAATATAAGATTCCTACTAAACTTGGTTAGACAATGGTCATAGAGAACCTACAAAGTTTGGGTTTGAGAAGCACAAATGCTTAACCCTTTAAAGACTTGTTTGACTAAAATTAAATATGACCAAATCAAATAAACTGAGAATTTGATGAAACAATCATATTGTCCTATTGAAACTGAAGGATTTCGGGCGTACCTAGAATCCATCGACACACAGAATACCCACACGAGAACCGGAGCACCGATACGAACTCCGATTACGTTGCACAGCAAATGCACCAGAAGGAACAGAGAAGAGGGGACTCAGAGGAAAAAAATATGGAGTAGGAGAATTTTTTATCGGTAGTTCTCATTTTTCATCCATCCTTTTTAACTGACTCCATGATCCCCATATAATACGTATGGGTGGTTACCAATATTTGAAATTCAAATATTAAAAGAGAAAATAACGCATATTGACCCATATTATTTATCTATTTTTTTTCTACCCCAATCCAAATGGGTTTGGGTCCTAATCCACCAATGGTGGACTTGTATATTCCAACATCTCCCACTCACACTTGGTGGATTTGATGTTGTTGATCCAATATCTTTCTCTTCTTTCCTTCATTCATACTTGGTGCTTTGCCAAGATCGCATGGGCATGACGTCTTCATTTGGGTGTCTACACTAGAAATCCCTTTCTTAGAGACCAGCACAAGACAACCCTATAGTGCAGTTTGATAATTTTAGTATAGTGCCTCTGATGTTCTAGATTTACCGATATATATACCTTTCTCATGGTCAATCTAATCCCTCTTGAGTCAATATAAAACTCAGATTGACTTTCTCATATGCTTAGTGTCCACACTTATAAAATCAACAAAGTAATATCATAAGGGACCGATCACAGACACCAGCATAAGTGTGTATATTTCAGGTAATCTTCCTTTCTCCCAATTATCATTTTAATATGAATCAACCGCTTTCCTAGCATAAAACCTTTAGATCGTATACATCATGATCATAGAATGTATGCTAAAGTAGCAGGCATTGAAACATACCTCCATGATATTGTCAAAGTCAAAGGACATCAATGAAAGGATTGAAACTTTCTGGGACTCACACAGCAATGAAGCAGGGATTTATTCACTTGCTTCCCTTTTGCGGTTCTTTTAAGCACATGCGGTATGAATCGCATGCTACAATGTTACTCTTATATTATAAGAGCGTATGTCGATTTTAATCTTGTTAACACCGTACAGACTTAAGTCTAAACACTCACAGATCTAAACCCAAATTCTTCAGTTTTACTCATTAAATGACGTCAATTCTGAAGAATTTGTTGTCTGGCTACAGGTATCATGGATGTGGGTTTCCATGATTTGATTCACATTTATCATACTGGATCTCATCTCAACTTACTGTACTTTTAAGTCAAGGCGACATTTAGTTTGTGTTTCTTCTCTACCACATCAACACTTTTACTGCTTTGCTGGTGAACACAAATGTCTCATCTTTGCACATTCATTCTGAGTGTCAAAGGTGGTCGCTCGTGTAAGAGAGCCAACTTCATCTACCTGTACGACATACTAGACATTGTATACTTACACACATGTGAAGTTATATTGAAGTATATATTACTTCATATCCTATACTCGTCAAAGGACTCAACATTTTTCTCATATATGTCCTTAGCTTTAGGCTTTATTAGGGGATTTCGCATAGGAACATGTTGTTCAACAACAACAACTCTATGTGCTACAACATCTCTCTCATACTTATATCTTTATATGGTACTTAGGGCATCTTGTTTAGTCAATGGCTGCAGCGCTTTTACAATCATTAACATTTGATTTGAAATCCAATTATCAAAATCAAGATGTTTTCTATATACTATCAGCCATATAACCATTTGTACCACTATATTACATGCTTTGAATTCGCATTATCAATATGCCCTAAAGTTATCTCAAGACTTTTCATGAATTAATCCAATGTCTCTTACAATGGTTTGGATTATCACTGATTAGCAAGTCTTGTCTCAAAGAAGATATCTGGTTTTGTATACATCATTGTATACATTAGACTACCAACAACATTTGTATGAAAAGCCTTCCATTTTCTTCTATATTTATTTAGTTTAGGGATAAGTATCAAGAATCAAACTCATTCTTGATGTCGCTAGGGTATTCACTGGATCACATCAACTCATAGTGAACCATTTAAATCATTTTCGTAATATGATTCTTTTGTAATAAGGACATAATTTTTTTTAGGCCATATATTTGGATCTCAACTCCAAAATTTCACAATGTCTCACCCATGTCCTTACCATCATTCTCTAATAGACATCATCAACTCAAATTATTTTCAGCCAATAGTATCATCTATATAAAAAGATAATTTCACAAACCATTTTACAATGGTTTTCTATAACTAATCTGAAAACCACATGAGGTTACCTCTATGTGAAACCTTAAACATCACATGTAGTGAAACCATCATTTACAAAACGTAAATTTCTTCATCCAGATCACTACTCAAAGTACAGGTTTACATCTAATAAATGTGAACCTAAATCCAATGATTAACTATTGTCAAAATAATTTTGATTTCGAGTATACAACATGCAAGAAGGTATCTTCATAGTCCATATCTTCTAGGTATCTCCATAATCAACACCTTCCTATACATGTATACCCTTTTGTAACTTATTTATTTTTGTGGTTGCCAATTGATCTATTCACTTTTCTCTCAATTTTGAGAATCCACTTATAACCAATGAACTTTTGGCCTTGTGAAAGATCAATTGATTTTTAAACTTGATGCATTCTTAAAGAATGAATTTTCTTTTTTCCATTGCTTTCTTCCATTCTTTATCAATATAAGGTGAAGACAAAATACAGAACATGGTTTGTCATAAACATTTTAACTCAGTTACTCATTACTGAGCTTATTGTTTTTCCTCTTTATAAGCTCCCACTTACAAAAACTATTAAACATCTTTGTGTTGTTCTGCATTGCCTTGTCTATATGTCTCATAAAGAGATATAGCACAAGTTCACCCTTGTTTGGAAAATCATCCATAACGACCATGGTACCTTTTAATTATTCTTAGTCACAATTCCATCTTTGTTTTCACTCAAGAAAACTTCATCCTTGATTAGCTCCCACTTAGAAACACTATAAGAACATATAATAGACCCCCTTTTGGTCTGCTTTTAGAAATGCGGAAAGGTTAGAATCTTAATTCATAGGATGTGGGAAGAAGTGACAACTTTTGAGGGCACATGGTTAAGTTTAAAATTACACACACTTGATGAAACCAAAGATGTGAACTAATCCACCAAAGGTGGACACTTGATAATACTCTCCCACTCACATTTGGTGGGTTAGTTTGAGCCATCATATACATAACCATGTTTAACAATGTTTCATGATGCCTCTCAGTAACTCCATCTCGTGGTAGAGTGCATCAAATAGTTAACCATCTAACTATCTCTCTTTACAGGGCTAGCTTCATTCATTATATGAATTATTCATGATTTCTATCAGTTAATAAGATCTCATAAAAAAAATACTTAATTGATTTTTCAACTCATTCATGTTAATACATAAAGCATTTGAGCTTCATGTTGATATGAGGTCAAGTAAACATGATTATATCATGAATAATTCTCAACAGAGAAAACAAAGTTTTAATCTCTGTCTCTTACCCTGATAATTTAATAACCAAATATAAAAGGATGGAAGAATTGCAATATTTACTCGACTTGAGTTCCCTTACTGAATGAAACTTTTTGTGTTGCTTTACCTGCTAGACAATTTTTAGATGAGGACCTTTCATCATTGGGTGTTACATTTGAAATTCTCTATTATGTAAATTCTGGTTGTAACCGATATGTCCTTGTCTAGCATGATAGGTAATCAAGTCAAAACTTGAATTAGAAGAAGCGGTAAAGCTATCGACACTTAGAAATTACCAGCAATATCATGATTAAACAACTTTCTTAAAAAGAAAGATTGTGCCAATTGTATATCATAACAACATGAAAGTTCATTTAGAATCCATATTCTAAATAGTATGGGATTAGGAATCAATTTCATCAAAATCATGTGTATGAAACACAAGAAGAGTTTAAGTTGTTCACAACCTGAAATGAACTTATAGGTTCTAAAGACCTTTAACATTGATCATTGTGTCATTGCCTTTATAAAGCCTTTTGCTTTAATTTGACAACTTATTGTACTTTATAAATTATTCCTGATCCATATTCTCATTATTTATGGAGCTTGAATATTAACTCACTCGTTTGCAGAGATTAATCCTTCACAACAAAGTTAATTCTTTGGGAAGTAAAGACTTTAAACTTGTTTAGATTAGTATTCTTCTTCTTGCCTTTCTATGTACTCCTTTTAAAAAGAATATTGCCTTTTTCGAATTTAGGCTTATAGTGTGAAAATGTGAATGACATATTCCATAAGTGAAAACTCTTCGTCCAAAGAATCTATAAGTTTTTGGATGTTCATTTCCAAGTTCCAAATACTCTTATGCATCATTGTGGATTAAATTGACTTTCATGAGCTCCCAATTGAAAAGAAGCATATCATTGAACAACTTACACTTTTTGTTCATTTTAATATGCATGATCAAGCTCTTGCTATTCCCTTGACACGTTGGTTATCTTACATAAATGTTGTGTAATAGGAGGTCTTTAAGCTTGATTGTTAACCTTACATGCTTTCCGATGAAGGTACCTCCTAATTTTCCTTTTAATGCATATCATATGGCCAATGTTGTTGAAATTTTTTTTTATTATCTGTGATAGCACTTTTTAAGATAATTTGTGCTTGTACCAAATCATCTTTTGGCCATATAGATCTCATAATTTTGGTTAAGCTGAGTTGACTCCTCAGCACTAACACTACCATGACCTTTGGTCAATGGTATGACTACATCTTGTAGCACTTATATGAGACATTGAAATACCAGATATCACTTTTGTCCCCATTTAATTTAGTTGTTGTATTCTTGTTCTTGGTAGCCATTCTTGGCTTAATTATAAATATCATCCCACATATGGGGTTATTCTTTGTTTGATGTTAAACCAAGAACATTTTTAACATATAGCACATTGGGTATACAATGTCATATACTTATATTATTCTTGACTGGAGAAATAATAACACTAATGGATCCACGATCAGGAGAATACGTTTGTACCTCCCATCACACAGATTCCAACAATGCTTCTATTATCTATCAAGAAATTTATATAAGTATCACAAATAAAATGCTCAATTGTAACTTTCAGAAAGTTTATTTTCCAAAAGAACTCCCACTTAATAGAGCATTTAAAATTAGCTCCCATTTAGAGCATATAACACTTTTAGAAGACTTATCTTCCAAGAGCTCCCACTCATAAGAAGTATTTGACATTTACTTCTTCATGTATCTCAATTTTATATTTTCATATTGTTTCAATAGGACAATATGATTGTTTCATCAAATTCTCAGTTTATTTGATTTGGTCATATTTAATTTTAGTCAAACAAGTCTTTAAAGAGTTAAGCATTTGTGCTTCTCAAACCCAAACTTTGTAGGTTCTCTATGACCATTGTCTAACCAAGTTTAGTAGGAATCTTATATTCCTAAACCACATGAAAGAAGTAATTCTAATTATCTTAACAATTTCTTAACATTTTCTATTTCCTTATAGAAATCTTTCAAATATCTTATGCAATGTATCTTTGTTTCTTTATAGAAACAATATTATCATTTGCCTTCAAGTCTTTTACAATTTCAAAAGTTTGGAGGTTGAATTGGGCTTAATTTACTTTTTCTTCTCATTAAATGGGCTGCTTATTTTGTACTTGAGGTGAAAGTTTCCTTGAATATCACCTTGATCCAAGGTTCTAATGTAGGGGAATTTATTTATTTCAGAACCCCTTAATCAAATCCTACATGTTTAGTATTTGATCATTCACTTTCACCTTCTGTACAATTTTCAAGATTAAATGAATCTTAATTTGAACCATTTCCTTCTTGGTCCTTTTTAGGATCTTCTCCTTCTAGGTTATCCCATGGACTCTAATGTTCATATAAATAAAAAATTGGATTTTTTTTTATATGGTCTCAATGCTTATGGGATGTGGCCAAGAACTTATTTCTTTTCAAAATTACCACCATGTAATTCGTACTCAAGTTTAAGTTCTTCCACATGACCACATACTAAATAATAAGGAAAAAAAATTTCTTGGCTATGTATTTAAAACTCTCAAAATTCAAATTTATTCTAAATAAAAATATTACTTATAAATACATATATTTAAACATTTTTAAAAGTACAAGAATAATATAACATAGCA
>QFDD01001456.1:0-17015 GCA_006871305.1 Vachellia collinsii
TTTCCTTTTATTATATATGAGAACTCTTTTTTAATCAGAAACGGGGTTATATCATCATGATGAATTGTATTCTTTTGTTTGAGTCCGAATTCATCATGTTTTTGTCTGGTGTTAGTAGGTCAAGATGCTCTCGAAGATTGCTTATGCAGCTTCTCTAATTCTGTATGATAAAAATCATTGCTGTATTGAATAATGAAGGCAATAAAATTATTGGAAAGAAATCCCCCACGCATTTCTTTCCTTATCGGCTGCTTGTTTCTTCGCACCTTTTGGTTTTTAGCCAAGTTTCTTTGCACCTTCTGAATCTTGGAGTTTTCTTCCCCTGAATGTGAATAACAAAAACGTAATAAATGCTTTATATTTTATTCACGCATATATACAAATAAAGAAGAATCTATTTATTATCCCGATGCAACTAGAAAGACTTATCTCTTGAGCCTCAAACTAGCCTTACTTGTTTCTGCTTTTTCATTCGTGTCTCCATTCACTTTGGCATCCTGTGCAAAGAAAACCAACCAGCATAAAGAAACCCAGTCTTTTTACATTCAACATAAAGAAATAAAAAAGAAAGAAATATACCAAAAGGAAAAAGATAAACCGCCTCCTGTGTGGCCGTGGCCGTGGTCGTCGTCATCATAATTCATACGCTGTTTGTCATTTGCTGTAACTTCCGAGAGGCTAAGAAATCACAGAAGCTTAATTGACAAGATAACATTAAAAATGGTCTTTAGTTTCACCTCACGAGCGACTGGTCATTAAATATTACACACAAATTTCCTACCTATCAAAGAAACGAAAAGAGGGGGGGGGGAATCTAAAAAAGCCGTCGTATTTTAGTGCGTGCAAAGTAAAATCAAAAGGGTAGGTGAATGGAGAGGGAAGTTAGGGTAAAGTTCAGGAATTTATTTTGGGTGGTTCGAGGTGGATGTTGTAGGGACCCTTATGAGTCAGAATACGATGAAACCAATCACCTAAAAAGGAGGAAAACCCCTTGGGGTAAGGATCATCCTCAATGTCAGTGCAAGTGCGAGAGCATGAACCCACACCCTTTTCCTTCTGCCTCCATTATTGCCGGCTGAAAGGCTAATCAAAGAGATTTTTCATTGGGCATTGGCTTAAGTGAATGGGCATTAATTGAGGCTTTAATATTAGTACTGTGCTTATTTAAATATTAGACCCTTTCCTTCCCACCATCCAAATTATAATGCCCTGTACTGTGGACCAAAATGTCAAATCAGTTTTTCGTTTGTTTGCAATATTGTTATGAGGAATTGCAGTATGTGGTCATAATAAGGTCATCATCGCCTTCAATATTTTATAGCCACAAGATTTTTCTAGCTGTTAAATAAATATTCTGCCGCATGTGTTTCGTCGGACTTGCCGGCCGGCCCTACTTTTGACGGTTGATAATAGAGCAAACCAAATTTTCAGGCTTAGGCTTTGAGAATTCAGACTTGTTAGTTAGGTCCCCCATCTTGAAGAAATAGGCCTCTTCCCCCCCCCCCACCCCAAAATATTTTTTTTTCGCCAAGCCCCCTAATATTATTACACCATCTCCGATCTCATGCCTCTAACAGCCACGACGTTGCTTACGTTTTAATGTAGACTACGAATTTTTCAACTAAAGAATAAGCAAGAAAAAGAGCCGTTGAGATTGAGTGAGTGAGAGAGGGGGCGGGGGGGTTAGGTGAGGTGTCAAGTATCAATAATATAAATCAAGAAATGAAAGCAATATGGAAAGGAGGTGATAAAGATGAGACGCTTGACGAGCCTTAATGCTTCATTGCGTAGAATAGTCAATTCACTTTTTTATCAAATTTCTTCCGTGTAATTAAGACTTGCATAGCACTTCACCTGTTTTTCACACCGACGACCCCAAAGATAAAAAAAGAAAAAGAAAAAAAAGGAACTTCCTTTTCACACCAGATCCTCTTCTGATTGTTGTGCAATTCTGCATAAAGGCGCAATCATACGTCCGTTATCTTCAATTATACATTATTTGTGAACTCATATATAAATATATATATATATATGTATATATTCTCACCTTTTAAAATGTCCTAGTCCTAATTCCTTTTTGTTTTTGGATCCCTCACTTTATGTTCCCTCTGATCTTCCAAGTAGGTGTCACTGTTCTTCAAAATCCGGAACCATTTTTCAAACTCTCTGCCTTAATCATCGCCCAGAAAAAAAATTGGTTATTGATGATGTATATAATAATGTATAAGCTTATGGGATTGTCCCTTATCAGGTCTTGTGTTATCCCAACAATATCAGAATAGGGGGAGCTCATGTGGTGGTGATTCGTTATTGTGGATGTGAAAATTTCTGAGATAACATGTACGGTCCCAACGGCTGCTGTCAAACGAAGGAGATGGACAATTGATTAGAACTGTGACATGCTTGGGGATTTTTGTTTTACGTACGTAGCTCAAACAACATTATTCGCTAATCAACAACCACACACACACACACACACACACAGATCCTTAAAACTTGCTATCTGTCCGTTAGTAGTTATAAACACTTGGTCATAAATCATAAGCATTTCCATTCTCCTGAAACATAACACTTCAACCAATTAACCAACCGAAAATGCAATAAAATTTTCCATTGTTATAAAAAGAAAAACAATAAAATGGCGTCAACGTTCTGAGTTTTTGAACTGAGACACACATGTACATATGTATCTATAAGGACATCAGGGGAGAGGGTATGGGATTTATTGGTTCTCGTACATCTCTCATCACTCTAAGCTTTAGCTGGTGGTGGCAATTATATTCGACCATGTCTTTTTAAAGATAAAGAAAAGAGAAGGAGGAAACAAGGATTAGGTCGGCGTGGCTGAGCTGGAAGGTTCTCTTGCCATGATAAGGGGGGCCCAGCTAACGTGTTGCAACCACCTTAGTTTCCTCATTAAACATCCAATGCCCATGAATGAGGCCATCCACATCACCGCACATCCATCGCAACTTAAATATTGATGCAACCTTTAATTATCTTTGGAAGAACAAGCTTGATATCACTAAATATAGGAAAATCACGGGCATATCTGACTGAGGAGAGGAACTAATCAATGATTAATCTTCTGCCAATTAATAATCTTCAGAGAGTCCACAATTTCTGTCCCTTTTCGTTTGCCCAGAAATTGAAGGCTCCTCTTTGTTGACTTGGCAAGCTATAAGCATGTGTAGATGCTGAATTAATCAAGCGTGCGTCAGTCGCTTTTCTTATTTAAGTATATTTCAGCGTATAACAAGTTGGCGTAGAATATACATGGAGTATATACGAATAATTAATTAGCATATGTACTTTAACTATATTGCACATACACATAAAAAAACTAATAGTTTTTCCATATATAATTTTCAGACATGTCATGAATTATCTTAGCTGTATCCTGATGATGTGAAATTGACTGATGGCGCAATTCATCAAACACTCACCGTCAATACATATATAGTAGTTTTGAAGTAGATAGAGAGTGGTGAAATAAATCAAATGTGAAACAATGAGTTGGTTAATATCATTCAGTTTACATTAATTAATTAATCATCGGAACCATATGCTGTGCTGATATATTTATATATATAACCTCCACTTTTATTTATATATAAAGTCTATAATGGTAGACTACAAGTCCAAGTGTAAATAGGAAAATTATCAATATGCCATATATTAATGATCATACATCATTTTCAACACAAGACCACTTTGTTTAATTGTATATAAACACCGAAACACCCACAATCGCGTCCATTCCACGATACCTCCTTTACCTCATCACTATATCACACTCCAGTGATTCCCTCCCTCCTTCATTATATACTTTTGTTATTAGCCTTCCGCAGCACCCACCACTTTATCACTTCTCTCTTCTCTCTTACTCTCTCCCCCCCGCAGTCCACCGCCACCACCATGTCGGAGAAAGTGTGCTCGCACCACAAGGAAAAGCGAAGGAAGATCTTCCGCCGAATATTCGCGGGGATACTCATCTTCCTGCTCATAGTCCTCGTCGTTATACTCATAATCTGGGCAATTCTCCGTCCTACCAAGCCTGCCTTCGTCCTTCAGGACGTCACTGTTTACGCCTTCAACGCCTCCGTCCCCAACTTCCTCACCTCCAACTTCCAGGTCACGATCGCTTCCCGGAATCGTAACGACAACATCGGAATCTACTACGACCGTCTTGACGCCTACGTCAACTACCAGAACCAGCAAATCACCTACCGTACGTCAATCCCGCCGTCGTATCAGGGTCACCACGAAGTCGACGTGTGGTCGCCGTTTGTCTACGGCACAAACGTCCCCGTAGCTCCCTTCAACTTCGAATCCCTCAGCCAGGATCAATCCAATGGCAACGTCCTCGTCATCATCAAGATCGACGGACGCGTGAGATGGAAAGTCGGGGCCTTCATTTCGGGCCGTTACCATCTCTATGTGCGGTGCCCGGCGTTCATTACGTTCGGGCCCCGGAGCAACGGAGTTGTCGTTGGAGAGAACGCCGTGAAGTATCAGTTGGTCCAGAGATGCAGTGTGAGTGTTTGAAGATCGATGCAGGCGCACACGTTTGGCGGAGGAAAGTCAACGTCCATCGATCTGTAAGAACATGATTACACAGCGTCCATCCCTCTCTGCTCGTGGCTTGCTCCTTAATTATGTAGTATTTTTATGATTCTCTGTTTTCAATTTTTGTATAATTTTTTTTCCATCTTCCTCAATTCCTATTTTGATCCACGTGAATCTGTTTTTGATTACCGTGTCCACACTTGATAAACGCACGAAGCCAGGTGTCCGGAAACAGTAGATTTTGCTAGTAATAAATAGGAAATTATGCATGTGGTAAGAAAGTCACAGTGATATATAGCAGAATTACAATGTGTAAGAAAGGGATCCACTTGAGTTAAGAGTTTGTTTGTTATTTGAGAATAAAAGTATTTGTTTGAATGGGATAGCAAATGGGTGTTGAAGGGAGCATCCGGTGTCATTTTCTGAGTTTATATCATGAACTGAATATCTTACGCGTGATACATGTTTTGGCTTCTTGTTCAATCGCTCCGTTGGTTTTTTCTTATAATCATTTAGTTAATTACGTGTGGGGATGTATGTCCACGAAAAATCCATACTGTGTACAGCCCGTTTTATTCGCACTCTTAAGAAGAGGATAATATTAAAATATGAAGGCATTGGACCACTCGATTGGGTTCTCATTTTTCCATGTAGCTGAGGATTCCTGCCACAGGATCATATTCCAATTTGATATTTTTTATATGGCTTTATAGTTGAGAATGTCCCACAAAGTCTACATAAACTCTCTTTTTTTAATTATTATTTCAACAGGATGAAAAGGTTGTATTGTGGTGATCTTATACACATAAAAAAATTAGGAAAGCGCTTACAGTGCAGAAAGGCAGGCCAAAAAGAATGTGATTAAATGGGATACCGAATATTGGGTGTGATGAATGAAAGCGGGAGATATGAATTATTGTTGCGTGTGGGAGGTGGATTGAGTGTATTATATATGGTTTGGTAACTGGTGCAGGCACACGAAGGGAGGGTGGTCCATTTTGAAAACGGAAGTGGCCACTCATAAGAGGAATTAATTAGGGAAGGCAGGAAAGAATCGTTTGATATTGGGTATAGTAGAAGAGGTCAGTTCCTTGAATTATGATGAATCAATGTTCAAATTTCCATTATAATATATGTCTATCTGATAGTATTTTAAATAGAATTACCTGAGGGGGAATGAGCTAATGAATAATGGGGGGAGACACGTGGATTGCGGGAATGAAGGGGTGGTTCCTGCCCTTAAGGGAATGAAAGTGAAAGGAGGAGGGCAGGTCCCCATATCAGGAACCTCCTTTATGCTCCAACCTCATCATCATGTGCCTTCCTCTCCCTCCTTCTCTTTCATTGTTTTTCCCACTCTCTCTCTCTCTCTCTCTCTCTCTCTCTCTCACACACACACACACACACATTTTGTTTATTAATGACAGGCTACCCCCAACAGTAGAAATATCTATCACGCTTAGATGAAGCCTCCAACTTAAACCTAATTGATATGTTTGAGTGTTTAATTTATTTTACTCAATGCATACATCTTCCTGTGATAAGTAATATTATTTAAGACTAAACATGGGCACTTCTCTCGTTGAATATTCAAATATTCATTCACTATACTATGAAAGGCTAACATATTTCGTTAAACTCAATGTCGTTAATTGGGTGTTTCCATTAGTTGTATTAAAAATCCCATAGCTTGCTTATGCTAAATACAAGGAATTCAGGCCATCCCTGAACAAGCTTTCAGCATCAAATGAAGGGCCTTCCCGTTGCACATGGGTTACAGCCGCGTTTCCTCCATCCTGGACTCGGCTCTTCTGTTTATGGGCTCGTAGCCAACGTTTTCGGCCCTCTCTATTCGGGCCAAGAAGGCCCATTTTTCCTTGGTACACCCTGAGCCCAGATTTACATTTTGATTCATAGGATGAACCTTGGGTTGACCCGTTCTCTGACGCCAGAAACCACCGGACGGTATCCATGATTCACTGCAGCAAGGCTCTGTTAGCCACTTTGCTGCATGTGTTCATTAGATCAAGATTATGGGTTTTGACAGATGGTTATACTCTCTTATTAGATCAAACACCACTTGTTATTTCAATTATCTAAAACCTCTCTCCCAAGAAAAATTTAAAGGAAGGATAACTATTACCGTGGGCTGGAAACGTGTATGGTCATGCGCGTATATGGATAAGGGTTGGGTGAGTTGATTTACTGGGTAAATCGAATTTTCCCAATTCAGTTGCATGAAAACTTCGTGAGTACGGATGTTTCCTGGCCTAGTCAAATCTCAACACCTCTGAGTCTTTCTTTTTGTCTTATTCAGCGTTGACTGCTTCTCATGTCTGGCCCTGCACTCTGCGCCGCGTCATGGCCTCCCCTCTCTACCCCAACTGTGTGCGTATATATATATATATGTATCATATACACCTCCCCTTCCTACACCACAGCAAATCCTTTCCATCTGCTTCATACAACAGTCGTGTTTGATCATTAACTCTCTTGTCTCTTTTCTCTTGATTCGATCATTAAGCATGGCTGAAAAGTCATTTCGCGCCAGAGGCTGCTGTTGCTGCCTCTTCGGCTTCCTCTGGAAGTTGCTCGTCGCCATCATTGTTATCGTCGGCCTCGCCGTACTCATCTTCTGGCTCATCGTCCAGCCTCGCTCCTTCAAGTTCTATGCGTCCGACGCCCACCTCACCCAATTCGACTACGACAACAATACCCTCCGATACAACCTTGTCCTCAACTTCACCGCCCGTAACCCTAACAGAAGGCTCGGCATCTACTACGACGACGTTGAAGCCTCGGCTTTATACCAGGATGAGAGATTTTCCAACACCGACGTGATCACCTTCCGTAACTCTTTCCGCCAGGACAAGAAGATGACGAATCCCATGAGCGGCGTCTTCTCCGGCCAGCAGCTTCTGCCGCTGGACGAACTTCAGGTGTCTCAGTACAATCAAGACAAGTTGGCCGGGGCGTACGACATTGATGTGAAGCTCAGGTTCGAGATTAGATTCAGGCTTGGGGACTTTATCACCGGCAGCTACCGTCCAAAGGTCAAGTGTGGACTAAGGATTCCCCTGAGTGCCAATGGAACAACGGCAGCCAGTGGGTTTCAGTTTCAGCCCACTAAATGTAGAGTCGACTTTTGAGGCTCCAGCTTTGGATCGCTTTCGATCCTATTCCTTGCTCTCGTGTCATTTACGTGGTTTCAATTTCTTCGCTCTTTCTTATGATCCTTGTTTAATTACTTCATTTTTTCAACATGCATGGGGTGCCATATAGATGTATACCTGTGTTCACTATAATATGCTAATGATTCTTGTACTTAATATATAATTCATTTAATTCAGCTATAATTCCTCCATGCAATTTCTGCCAATATTGCTTTGTTATTCTTGATCTATTAATTAACATACTGCACCCATGCCTGCGGATATGCGCGTAATTGTGGCCATTGAGGCTTTTATTCCCTGAATCCGAAGCCAGCCGAAACCTTTCGTAACAGAGAAAATGCCATTGTCCGTTTCAAAGCTTGATTTAATTAAAAGCTTAATTCTTATGCTTGACTGTAAGAACTTACAATTTAGGAAAAAATCTAGAAAGAAATAAGAATGATCTCAATCTAGCTCCGTTTGTTTCTGAGATTTTCGTGGATTCATATTCTCTCTCAACTAAAACTTCCTTTTCTGTCTCTAGTATTTTTTTTTTTGTTCTGAATTTCTGTCTCTAGTACTTCATTGAATAATTTTTTCAAAAAATAAAGTCAATCTATTCAATTTAATATTGTTATTGGCAATTAGATGACTTTTCAGATATAATTAGGCCACCAAGCAGCACGTACGCGCCTTCCAACCCCCAACCCGCAAAATCCTTCACTCATCACTTGCTATGCATTTGTCTCACTCGGGTTTCGATTTATATTAGAACTAGTTCATAGCCCTATCTTTGTGGTGCTAAACTAATCCAATATTAAGCGATTACCGTTGGCCCATTCCACTCATCTTCTCTCCCAGTAGATATATAGCACCATCCACTCGTGGACTCCCTCTCGTCCCTTTCTGTACTCTCTCTCTCTCTCTGTGAACATGCCTGCAAAACAGTCCCAACTAAACGGGGCCTACTATGGCCCTTCCATCCCACCGCCCACCACCTACCATCGACCAGGCCGCGGCCCCGACTGCTGTGAATTCTGCTGCTGCGGACTCTTCTCCTGTATCTTCAATGTTCTCCTCACCATCATCGTCATCGTCGGTGTCGCCGTTTTCTTGTTCTGGCTCATCGTTCGCCCCAACGTCGTCAAATTCCACGTCACCGATGCCTCCCTCACCCAATTCAACTACACCTCGAACAACACCCTCTTGTACAATCTCGCCCTCAACATCACCGTCCGGAACCCCAACCGGAAGCTTGGGCTCTACTACGACAGAATCGAAGCCTCGGCATCGTACCAGGATGCTCGGTTCGATTCTCAGGCTCTGACGCCCTTCTATCAGGGCCACAAGACTACGGATGTTTTGAACCCTGTCTTTGTGGGTCAACGCTTCTTGCTCCTTGATTCCACCCAGACTTCGGAGCTGAACAAGGACAAGAGCTCCGGGATTTATAATATCGATGTCACTCTGTATCTCAGGATAAGGTTCAAGTTAGGAGCCTTGAAGACCTTCAGGTTGAAGCCCAAGGTTAAATGTGACCTGTCAGTTCCTCTCACTCTCACCACTACAACTGAAGGAAATTCATCCGCCGGTGAGTTTCAGACCAAGCGGTGTGACCTCGATTACTGATACGACCACTTCGTCTTTCACGTAATCATAGGCAGTCCCGCCCCATCCTATCCCGGCGGACCCATTCATCTACCTTGTTTCGCGATCAACGTTTCCTGCCATTCATTTGTCTCTCTTTCTTATTGGATTTTGATGTCTCATCTCATGGATACGACTTTCACGATATACGGTATTGCGATGTCTTTTTATAATATATCATTATCATTATTATGTATATAGTTGTATCGGAGATTTTGCCATTATCACCTTTGTCTTATTTGTCTATAAATAAAATGCGATTTATTTCGTTTGTTTGTTAGTTTATTGTCCGTGAATTTTCATTTGTTGGAGTTTATTAATACATTCGTTGAAGCTAATGTATCGATTGACCTGTGCATGGTTTCGAACAGGTTTCATTCTCTCTCTCTTTTTTTTTCGCCTGGCCCCAACGACTTTCGGGTTTTGAAATCAGAAAATAAGAATCACAATTTAGCTGGTGGTTAATATGATAATATTGTTTTATTTAGTTTATGCTATTCGTTGGTTGGGTTAAATGAATCAGTAGCTTTCTTGAGTGCGTCAATGCGACTGTAGCGAAAAAGAAAAGAACCTGTGTGGAGTGAAGAAAGTCTTCCGATCAGATCACCGGGAGTCAGTGAGATAAATTTAAATCAATTGTTTTAGTTAATGTAAAATATGAAATTGATAACGGTACCGATGGTATTAACAATAAACAGTCGGTGGGGATGGGCTTACTCTCCGTTGGGAGACGTGTTGATGTCACCACCAAAATTTCCTTTTTGTGTTGATTTATGGGTTAGTATATTTTTGTTAATGGTCACAGTGGGCATGGGTAGGCGTTTATTGGTTTGGAACTGGTTTCTTATTGGTTTGGTTTTGTTGTGTCTGTGAGAAGAGTCTGTTTGCAGCAGATTGCTGTTGATGTCTGGTTTTATTATTTGGGCGGGCGATGATATGATATATAGAGCTTAGATTGTGGGCATTTGAGCAACCATCCTGACTTGTACGAAACTTTATCCGGTTCCAATCTCGCCCAACCAAAGCCTTAGTGTTCAAAGGTGGGACCGAACAAAATTATTTAGTGTATATACCATATGTACGCATTTGACAATATGTGCAATACGCACTAATATCGCTAACAGTTTACAGTTCTCATACAAACCACCATTCTTAGACTTGTATATTTTAATACAAAAAACATAATACCCTTAGCTTAATATTTTTTTTATATTTCTCATTGTTATTTGAAAAACTGAGCTTGATTTGTCAACATTTAAGATTGTTTTATAAACATCTAAAATTTTAATATCAATTGTGGATTTTTGTTAGTAGCGTTAAGGTTAAAAGACGTTAAAAAAAAAAAAAGATGCTTTATAAAATCAAGAATTTTGCGCGAGGTTAAGGAATTGAATATACTGGTTTGTTCAAATTAAACTTGGATGTCGCAATTGACTGACGTGCCTCTGTTTGAATGTGATTAGTATAATTAAATCTGTGGATACAGTCCAACGAATGAGTTCCACTGACCAACTCAACGGCCCATCCCAAACGGTGGAATGGAAATATGGAACCACTCTCTTAACTTAATTAGCGAGTAGCTGTAACCCGTTGTCTTATGCAACTTTATTACACGGGACTTTATACGATGTCAATAGTGATTGCGAGAGCAACAATAGGAGCTAGGAGTCAATTCAAGGATGAAGAATGGATCTTCTTCGTTTTTTTCCTCTGGCCTCGGCCTCCAATGCTTGTTCATTAAATATGAAAATATTGTTTAATAAAATGAATGCGAGACATGAAAGATAGCACCAAAATTCACGGCAATGAAAATGGAGAGACCGAAAAATTAAACAGGGCTTTTGCTCAGAATCTAGCATCAGAATGCTAGACTTTGGTGCTGATGAGGACGTGTTTCGCTTTGTTTCTTTCAATCTTTACTTTTTTCCTTAAATGCTTTTACCTTTTTCTTTTAAAGGTCAATTATATGAGGGTCAATTCAATCAGCCTCTGAGGACAGAAGTAGAAGGCGGGCTGACTTGACCCACCGTATAAGATATTGGGCCTTCAACCATAATTTGTGGAAGCACACTCTCTCCTGACTCAAAGATCCACCCCAGCCCAATAACATGATATGTATCAAGTTGGTTTTAGCTCAACAATCATGTAGGGCCACCCAAAAAACCAGAACAAAAAAGAAAAGAGGATAAACCATAATTAATAGAACGTTGGGCAAACCAAGCACAGCGAAACAGTGGTGCCTGTCTCATGAATTCGTAACCTAGGGCCAATATTAGTATTATCAGTAGAGCACAACACAGGCTGAAATTCGTGTTCGACATCCCATGATCCCATATTACAGACAGTTTTGTTTTCACACCCACATACACACATATATACGGGGAATTAATGGGTGTGTGGTCCTGTGATCCCCACCAGGAGAGGTTGGACGTTGTTTTTGGAAGAGGTGGCTATTTACTTTGTTCATGGGCAAAGAGGGCAGAAGCAATTCATGCATGTCACTCACTCTGTGATTGGGCCTGAAACAGCAGCACATCAAAGTACCTTGGACCCCTCGATCTCATCACTTTCCAATGATAGCTATCCCAACAAAGAAGACAAGGAATCAGAATATATGCTTATCTTCCTGTCTGTCTTCCACACACACATTAAAGACAAGTTGACGCTCCTAATTAATTCATCTGGATCACCTCAAACGGCTCCTTCAAATTCTTCCAACTTGCAAGCCACTTTTGGATCCAACACTTCCCTTACTTTCATGCACAACTCAAAAGAAAAAGGATTGTGCATGCTCACTGGGATAGTGACCTTAACCAAAACAACCTTATGTTTCTCTCACTTCAATTCTCTCCTTTTCTTAAAGCCTGCCAAAGCCTCAAATGCCTTCATAGCAACTTTGTCTCCATCCTAAATCCTTGTGTCCTGTATATATGGAGGCCGGGAATTACCCTTTCCTTTTCAAAGGTCTTAAGTTTGCCTTTGGAGCACTGCTTAATCTGCCTTTATCGAACTCAGTTCATTCTTTACCGTTATGCGTTTTGCTTTTTATCTGTAAATTAAAAAATGATTTTTTTTTTTTTTGGGAGTGGGGAGGGGTTAGAATTGGTTGCGAAAATCGGCAGATGAATACCAGTTTTAAGATCAATGTTCATTCCTCTCTCATGCATCGATCACATTTTTTTCTTTTCAGTTTTCGTAGCTAGCTTTTATTCCAAGGCATGTCTATGATTGGATCAACCTTTTTAGACAAAGTTCCGCTTCGGATTCTAGATCGGGCTCATCAAGCCATAATAATGAAGAACAACAACAGAACAAACGAGAGGTGTTAAATACAATCTGTGTACCTCTCTGTCTGTCTACAGATGATGTTTTGTACAGATTAATTATGCATTAATGACTAAATGATTTTAATTCATATGTATGAGTTTTGTTTTAATAAATCAATACCAGGATTTTCGCAGAAGATAGGGACCAAATGACTGGTTTTCCTTGCATGTATACACGTATCCAAACATGCAACATAGTACAGTATTATTTAAATGGGAGATAGTGCGTGTATGAGCTAGCCAGGGATTTTTAATATGGGTATTCTTTTTCTATATAAACGTTGGAGGTGTTTGAGGAGAAAACAACGGAAGAGGACCCTGGTCAAAGCGAATTCAAAGCAGAGTGGCAAACCAAGGTAGTGCAACTGGGTAAAGTAGAAAAAGAACAAGAGAAGTAGTGGGGCGAACAATATACGGGATAAACAAGAAAAGTAGGATCCATATCTTGAAGAGAGACGGATATAATTATTAATAAGAGCTTCCCCAAAAGGCGATTAGCACGTTTTCAATATTTATGGTGGTTAGTAGAAAAGGCTCCCGAAACAAAGCGAAGCACAATGGAAGATGGCCTCTTACATAAAGGCAGCAAAACAAAGAAAGAAAGCAAGAGTGATTGGGTAGATGAAAGGAAGGAGAAGAAGGAGGGGTCCGATTCTATCGCAGCTGCCCTAATTTAGTTATGTGTGAACTCTGACATGCCACATACAAAGACTTAGGACTCAAGTTAGCCTAAGCAGGTAGGTCCATTTATATGGTGACGTAGCCTCCTGCTCTATGATAATATATCCTCCATTACGACTCAGTGGGTTAAGTAGTTACGTTGCTGCTGCTTCTAGCTAGCGCCAGGGCTCCATCTATCGAAAACAGCAAACCACCATTTGTTGGGATCCATTTCCCTTTTTTGACTCTCGTATGTAAGTGTGTGTGTGATCTCACAATGAATCTATTATCACAAACATACCCCACCAATACTTGTGAATTACCTGTCTCAAATCAGACCCACACCACACTTGATAAAGATGTTTACAATAACTTTTAACTTTAAAAAACATGTTTTTGGAGTGGAAATCACGATTTTCGTTCTTTTTAAAATTTTCAGAAGCTTTTCTTTTAAATTTATTCTTTAAAATCACGTAATCAAACACAGAGAATAGTGTGAATTGGAAATGGAGCCTACTTTTAATTAATTAATTTAAATGATGTTTAAAGAGATGAATGCGAAACACGAAGGGGAAGAGGCAAACGGAGAAGTGGGCCTGGGCCCAAATGATTGGGGAATATGGTCCCACGCCATTTGAGTTGTGACCTGTGACTCATCCTCATCCTCCCACCCAAACAAAAAAGGAATAGCGAAGGTGAATTCACTACCACCTAGAGTAAATTGGTAAAATATGTCAAACTGAAATATTCTGCACTTTTATTCCAAAATTAAGGCATATAATTAATTGGCCACAACAAAATTTGGATGGAAATTCTAGATACCCATGTTTAATATTCACAAATATAATATTTGAAGATTCCCCTTATATATGCTACTTTTAATTTATATAACTCCTTCGATTTTATCCATAAGCTCATATTTTAATTGTTGGTGGCGTGGATCCCTCTATTTATATTGGCCTAGCTTTTACTGTAGTGACATTAGTTGAAAAAGTGAGATATGTGTCGGCAGCTAAATCTTGAGCAGCCATATGTAGTTTCGACTTTCACCGTCATCCCCAACGTATTTTTATGGAGAATCGTATAAGATAAAAACAACTTGGTGACGATAGAAGAAAAAAAAATATTGTTGTGACGTTGACACTTAGACGGAATCGGCACAAAGGCTGTACATACCTATGTCTATACAGTGACAAATCTATCTTCAACTATTACAAAAAAAAGAAAAAAGGTTTGCAAACTTTGTTTCTGAATGTTCAAACAATTGCATTTGCATGTCTTGAATTGTATTTTTAATGAGTGATGTTATCCAAATTAACTAACCCCACATTTGTGAAAATTTTTTGTTAATTGAGTCCCGTGCAAAGCATGCATGTTATTGTATGTGCAAAACTACCCAACAAAAACAAATCCATATTCCTTTAGCATTAATCAAAATACCCAACATTATTTACTTAAAATGTTGACTACTTTATACACAATTAATGACCAACTCAACTTTAAATATTCGTCCTTATCAACATGAGCACGGCTTTGGTTCATGTATAGGAAATACATAAACTTTTGTACGTACGTAGATTCCAAAGGAGGAGCTGTATTTTTCCTTTGTTGCAAACTGACCATGAGAAGTATTCCTCATGAAATGCTTTAAATATGCTTATTAAGTTCCTCGAAGATTTAGACCATAAGGAGAAAAAAATGGACAACCACTGAATAAAACAGAAGAACAAAATGATCCCCCAGATGCGCCCCATATATGTATGTTTCTTGGTGAGTGGCAATACCAAAACAAATCAAGCATATATTTGCAAATCCATTTTAACCTTTCTTCCATCGTATCCTTATCACTTTAACTTAAATAACTTTTCTTCCTTTATTTTCTTTTGTTATCAATAAGTTACGTGTAACTTTGCCAGGAAAAGAACAAAGATGGCTGATGAACCATTCAAATTGTCAAAAAAGATACGCATTATGGAAGTAACCTCTGCAAGGAGTAAATATGCACCACAAAAAAGAGAGGAGCTTTATTTGTTGTAAAAGAGACAACCACTTTCCACAATTATTACGTTTTTATTAGTATTGATTTTTATTTGCTCTTCATCTTCTGTTTTTCCTTTTTATAATTTGTTAAGAATATATCTATTATTAGTTGCCAACTTTATGTTCCTGCTTTTAAGGCAAAATAGATTCCATTTCGCCATGGTTCGTACCACTTTTCATTAATAATGCAGCAATATAATTAAGACCGTGTATTCGGCAATTAAGATATCGAGTTGCGACGTTGCCCACATGATTCATCGAACCCAACTATATATTTCAAATTATAACGTGTAAATTCTTGCTAGGATGGTTTAATTAATTCATGAAGGATTTTTCAAAGAAAAACAATTCAAATCTTTTCTCTCGTTACAGGGAAAAGATCAAGAAACTTCAATGGAGGGTTATTGCGAAAATTTTCGCGGAAAAATTAAACGATAAAGTGTCCATTTTATTAATTTTTTCTTTCGAAACAAAGGTTCATCAGTTCTCCCATTTTATATTTGCCCTTATTATATTTATATACGCTCACTCAATATTTCCCTTTTTTTTTGTTTGGCTTTATCATAGGACGCGAGTATTATACCAAAAGCCTTGTTCCACAGGCGCGCCACCGCTCGCGCACACACAATCGATACCCACTTGGAGATGGAGGGAGAGTTAGATACGACACCCTGCTGTGACAGAGAACAAACTATGAAATGTTGCCAACTAATCAAGCAAAATTAAAATGTGGAGAAAAAATCTGAACAATGGAAGAAGGAAAAAAAAATAAAAGAGGGAAAATTAAAGAGAGACAGCCTAAGATGGAGGTTTGCTGCTTTCGCAGATAGCCAAAAAGAAAAGGATATATGTGAGAGACAAGGTAAAAGGTAAGAGAGCATATATGCATATAATGCAGTTTTAGAGAGAGCGAAATAAAGCATTAATCGAAATCCACCTTTCATTTGTCCACCACTTATACATTCATTTCCTGAATACCCTCTCTTTTTAAAAAGCCATATGCGACAAATTCTCGACTTATGCTAAGGGGTTTAAAATAAAGCTGAGAAGATAATAATCTTTTATATAGCAACTCTAAAGCAGTTACATCAATCTTTAAGGTTTAAAGACGAGATGCTTATCTATCTTCCTTTTTCAAAAAAAAAAAAAATAATCTTAAGACTTTTCCTTTCATATTTTATGCTTTGTACGATTTTATATGTATTTTGAATCCATATACCGCAACCTTTTTCTAGCTTTCCAAAGAGGAGAATGTTGGGTGTTATGAAAATCAACGATTCTTTTGCAAAATGCAATACACAAAGCATAAAAAGTAGTGCTCTCTTTTGATGTATCTTAGTGAAGATTTTACTTTTTCTCCATTCTGAAGTAGAAAAAGTGTCTTCTCCAATTCGCACAAACCTTACGTTATGGATCATTGTTTTAACTAATAATTTGTGGAGTCCAATATCAACTGCATGTATAGCTTGCCAACATATATAGCACTTCCATTTTTTTCTTTTTTCCTTTTTAAAATGCGTAGCCATCAGTCATTTAAGTTTTCCAATTAACCAAAAAACTATTCATTTAGGTAGTTTATTAGAAATTTTGCATCCTTAAAGTACAGATAGATATTGTATTT
>QFDD01001457.1:0-22393 GCA_006871305.1 Vachellia collinsii
ACTAAATACCCTTAAGAAACACTAAAGTTCAAGTACGCATACAACAGAGCAAATAGTAATGAAAGTTAATGAACATTTCCAATCTAAAAGTTCATATTCCAACTTTTAAAACAAATCATAATTTGCTCAATTTGGATGCGTACAATGAAAAATATGATTTTTTAAAAAAAATTGAAATAAAATTTGAAAAGATAAGAATTTACCATATGAAGAATAATTCTTTCCGGATTCTTCTTTATTAATTGAACATGAATAAAGCTTAGATATTATTTTTTTTCCCGGTAGAGGAGTTCAAAAGTTTTAAATGAAAATTTAAATCACTCTATTTCAATTTTTCTAAAATTAATTATAAATTTTTAAAGTTAAACTAAAAATCTAGAATTACCAAATGAATAATAACCCAAAAAATGAAATATAAATTTTAATTTATGGACTTTAATTAATTGATTCATTTGAACTATGGTGCTTCCAATCGTGTGATTAAGTACACAAAAGGAAGATGTTACATCACACAATACAAAAGGGAGTGACGATAAAAAATACTAGAAAAATGGAAAAACTCTCACTTTGGGTTAGCGGATTCCACGTGCCAACATAATATTCTCTAACTTCAACGCACACTGTTCCATGTTGCCCTACGCTCAGAGGGCTGTCTGATGGCGCCTGCCACGTATCAGTTGGGGCTACCAATAAGTCAAATAATTTCACTTAGCCCAACCAAATCATACAAAACTTTAAACATAATCCTTACATAATAAGACTAACACTGCCATAGTTGTCATGATGTCATAGGGATCCACAAGACGCACCAATGCAACATAATCTAGCCGTGCCATCTAGAAAACAAAATGTATAAAGTGAGGGTGAGCCTACCATTGACTCAGTAAGGGCGTAAATAATAAAGTGCGCAAAAGGGAAGCAAAGGCGCACAGGAGTTTTTCCTCAGATAATTTTCACTAGAAAGATCAAAATCTTCAAATATTCCTCTTGAAAACCTTGTATGATAAAAATAATAAAACTTTTCTCAATCCTTAAAGAAATTAGAAAATTTGAAATGATCAATCCACATTGAATTTCAATTTCCATTCAATCAGTGCACATCACCAAACTTGGTAGAGGGAATAACCGTCCCACCTTTATATCTTGTACATTATTTTTATATAACTCATGGTGGAGAATAACCGTTTTATCTATATATCTCATATACTGCATATATTAAAACTTGTGGTGGAGAATAACTGCACCACCTATATATCACATATACTATATATATGACAACTTTTGGTGAGGAATATATATACTATATATATATATATATATATTAAAACTTATGGTAGGAAATAATCATTATACCTATAAATCGCATATATATACTATATATATTACAACTTCCGACGAGGAATAACTTTCTCATCTATGTATCTCATATGTTGTATGTATTAAAACTTATGGTAGGAAATAATTGTCCCACCTATATATATTATGCATATATTTAGACTACACATTCGTCTAACATACATCACATATGAATATATATTTATATATATATATGGATGAATTCATTCCGCGCACAATGTGTGTGTGTGAATAGTACATCTAATTTTTGACAACATAAAGAAGGTTAAATAATATTTTAAAAAAAAGAAATGAACCCATATGATTCTTGAAAGCATAAAGAAAAAGATTAAAATAAAATATTAGTTATAAAAGAGAGAAGCTGGGAGGAGTCATATTAAAAATAAAGTTAATTGAAAAAAATTATTTTTCTAAAAAGTATATAAATTTAGTATTTTGAAAATATGAAAGAGGATTTGAAAGTAATGTTAATAAACAAGACAAAACATAAGAACATATACATATAAATATAAGTAATAAATAAAGAGTAAAAGAAAAATGAAACATAAAAGATGGAGGAATGGAGACTCAAACCCAAGCATCATGAGCATATTCATTATTAACATACCATAAAAGAACAAATTGAAATGGTCGCACCAATAAATACCATCAAACCATTTAGAAAACAATAAATTACAGAGTTCTATAATAAGACATATTATCCATACTCTGCCCAATAAAAATATTCCAAGTATTATCTATCGTTGATCACATATCCTATAAATTTCTCATAATTATTTTTTCTTTTACATAATAAGGAAATAATTAAGAGAAATTATGGAATATAAGATCCACCATAGAGAATATATGAAACATTTTCATCGAATAGAGTATGGATGATATGTAACTCTGAGAGTAGGTAAATATTTCTCCTATAACAAAACAAAAATGATAGTGATCGATCACAGTTAAAATTTATCTAGAATTATTTCGGAGGATTAAGGGTTTGGAAATTGCTTCCCAAGCAAAGCGGAATGAAATTAAAGGAAAAATTATTTTTGAAGGTTAAGGATGTAGGAAAGGTGAAAAGTATGGTGACACCTTGTTGTTCATGCTCTCACCTGTACAATCGGTCCCTTTTAAACCACTCTAGATTTGAACACCGCAGCCTAAGGAGTTATCACAAGTATCCCCATGAATACATTGTTTGTCGTCCTCATCTCGATACTAAGCAAATTATGCAACCGCACATGTTCTCGGTGTTGATTTCTTAGTTTTTTCAGAGATCTATACGGTCCTAAAATGAACATTTTCTAAGAACCTAACTTTGAAGATCAAATCCATCGCATATGTTCGTCGATTCCTTTTTCATAAGCCTCATTCTTTTTATTTTGTTACAGGGACTTGGGAATCATTTTATATGAATTTTAACATAATCACAAAATAATAAGCCATACATGTAATTAACGTAATGAAGGCAAATAGGAATAGATCCAAGAACATGAATAACGAGAGCACCAAAGTAACGCAGCAGACAAAACTATAACTCTAGCCACAATAAATAACTCTCTAATACCACTGTATGATTTAGGGGCGTACTTGGACTCCGAAGAAGCAACCCCGTAACTCAAGCAAATTGAATCACAAATTGAACTCCAATTATAATACATAACGAATGACACCAAAGAAAGGATAAGAAAGCAAAGTGGCGAAGGATGGAAGCACAGAGAGAGTTCTCTTTCGTGTTATTATTCTCTTCTGTTCTATTAAAACTAACTTCCTCATTTATGCCATAACTTACGTTTATGCAATTGCCTTCTCTAATAAAGGGATATATTACACATTTATGAAAAGTTTGAATGACTTTCTTTTCATTGTAATATATTCTCTTCCTTAGAATAAATTATAACAGAATCACATGTGAATGACTTCACACGAGACCGGAATGACAAATTATAAGCGCATGACCCACTCTGAAGTTGCCTTTCCCTATTGAACAAAAAAATACTCGATTGGGACACCACCAAATGCTATACATTTCTTACACGTATTAACTACAACACAACAAAACATGGTTAGGTTCATTTTCTATGTCCCACCAAAAAGCGAAAAAAGATTGAGTCACCACCCACGAAGCTTGCACGAGAATACGACGATAATGCAATACATATACATGTGAAGCGATTTGGCAAGTTCTGAGAGAATTAAGTAATTTCAATACGCACTCCAGCATTAAAAATAAAAGTTTGACCTAATTAACACAGATTAAAAAAAAAATAGTTACCTTATTTAGTTATAATAAATTTATGTGAACCAAACAATGTGGAGTCCTTTGAGAAGGGGTGGAGGAAAATCAAAACTCACTTTCAATGAGATTATAAAGAGAGATCTTTTAGTTAATAATCTATTCAGGGATATGGTTTATGACAAAATGTAATGACGTCATTTGATCCATGTAGTAGACCCCATCTAGTAAGATCAAACTTTGTGTTGTTGTATTTATTTATAGTAAATTTATATTAGTTTTCTTAAAATGCTTCTAACTCATTCTCATTCAAAATTTGACTTTCATCAAGAGACTGGTGGTGGCATCAATGAAATCTACATTATGTGTCAAAAAGGCTATTAGTTCTAAAGTAAGAGCTGATTAATAAAATAATTCTATTTTTGATGTAAGTGTCACTAAAAACTACACAAAAATTGCATTGTCAAATAGGGGGAAAACAAACTTCATATTTTTTGACACATTTTAAACTTTTTGCTAATGTCAAATAGGGGGAGAGATAGTCATGAAAAATATGTTGCATCATATTTACTTTTATATTCGTACATATTTTCATGAAGGATTTTTCATCAACAAAAAGGGGGAGAATGTTGTATATGATTAGTTTTGATGATGTCAAATATATAAAAGCAAAAAGTTTTTATAATGTATATTGACTAACTACTATATTTAATGTACATTTCTTATGTAGTTTGGTCAATGAAAATGAGAGAAGTTGTTTGAGTTTAATTATGGAGAATGATAAAGAAGTAGGAAGATCTTATAAAATAAAATGGGAACATCAAGTTTCAAGTTTTTATATTTGAAATTGGAGGATGATGTGGCTAAATAACTCAATTTAAAGTTTAAATATATGTTATATCATCATACATTGAGTTACACATCATCTAACCTTCATTTGGATGCTCAAACACTACAAAAAAACATCTCATTTCCGACGGAATTTGCCACGGAATTTCCAACGGAATTCGTTCCATCGCAAATTTCACTATCATAAAACGTTTACCAACGGAATTTTCATTCCGTCTATTCCTTCGAAAAATTTGTCACGGAATATTCCGTCGGAAATTTAACACGGAATTTTCCGTGGCAAATTCTGTGGAAAATTTCTTTTTTTAAAATAAATAATAATGCCACGTGGCACCTTCTCCAGCCGTCACCTCATAGTTAGGCCCTGCCATGTGTCACCTCCTGCAGTTGCCACCTAATAAATTTTCAATTTTGCCTCCTCCAGGATTCGAACCCCCGACTACCTGTGCACGTGCGTATTCCCTTGCCAGTTGAGCTGCGTCAATCTTGTATATTCTAAACGCATATTTAAATATATATATATATAATATTAAACTGCATAATAAATTATTTATATATAATATTGATTTTTATATTTAATATTGATTTTAATATTAATTAAGATTTAATAGTAAATAATAATAAAATAAATAAGAATAATAAATATAAAATTAAATTTGAAATTAATTATTAATTAATAAAAAGTATTATAAATAAAATAAATATTATTTATAATATTTTCATATTTAATATTGATTTTAATTAATATATTAATTAAATTTTAATAGTAAATAATAATAAAATAAGAATAATAAATAACAAATTTAAAATTGAACTTAATAATTAATTAATAAAACTATAATTATAATAATTAATTAATTAATAATTAAATTTGCCACGGAATATGTTTCCGTGGCTAAATTTGCCATGGAAAATTTCAGACAAAAATTCCGTCAGAAATTGCCACAGAATATTTTTCCGTGGTTAATTTTGCCATAGAAAATTTCCATCGGAAATTGTTAGGGAATATTTTTCCGTGGCTAATTCCGTGGCAAATTTTGCCCCTGAAATTTTCGTCAGAAATTCCGTTGGAAATTTTTCCGATAGAATTTCCGATGGATTTCTGACGAAATTAGCTATGGAAAAAATTTCGTGGCTAATTCTGTCGGCAACGAGATTTTTTTGTAGTGAAAACTGATTCTTGAAGAAAAAACTCAAGTTCTGACTTAAACACTTGAGTAAAATGAGTTTTTGAAGTTTTATGAAGCAACACTTGAAGTAAAAATCGAGTTTAGACTCAAGAATTGTGCTTTTTGAGCTAAAACTCAAGTTTTGAGCTCAAAACTCGAGTATCAAGCTCCTCTGTTCAGCTCTGCTTCTTTCTCAGCTCAACATGTGTTTAGTATTTTGACTATATCTCCCAAACCACAAGTCCAATTGATGTGAAACTAGTTTCATATGAAACTGAACTCAAAAAGCAGATATGAATTTCTAAACTTGGTGGTCAGATTTAACGTTTTATCACTGACCTTTACTTACTGTTACTATCATAACTTTTTCAATATAGAATATTTTGGACTGATTCTTCTTGAATTTGAAAGTAGACTCAAAGAGCTTTCTAGGGATATCTTATTTGCAAAGTTTTGAGTTGAATTGAGAGAGTTATGACTGTTGCAAGTTGAGCTTTGTGCTGAAATCTAAAACATGTGCTGAGTTATGAGCAAAACTCGAGTTATGGTGTACATAACTCGAGTATCGGGCATAGAACTTGCTTTTTTTATAATACTTTCAAGCAAAACTTGAAGTATGGAAGGAAGTGTTGTCAAAACTCGAGTTATGACATATAGAACTAGAGTATCAGGCTTAAAACTTGCTTTTTTTTCCCAAAACTTTCAATGGAACTCAAGTTTTAATAGAAGTGTTGTTGAAACTCAAGTTATGGCTCACAAAACTTGAGTATCGAGCTCTAAAAACTCTTTGAACCACAAAACTTCTTTCAAAACTTGAAGTTTCAACAAAAATTTTGATATAACTCGAGTTATAAGAAGCAGAACTCGAGTTTCAAAGTGTGAGCCTCAAAACTTTTTTCATAACTTAAAGTTTTAACAAAAGTTTTGATATAACTCGAGTTTTGAGAGACAAAACTCAAGTTTTGAGGTGGGAATTTGTTTTAAGGCTAAATACTTCAAGTGAAACTCGATGAACAATGAAAGTTATGATTTCAAATACTTAGAACTTGAAGTTTTAGAGTATGAAACTCGAGTATCAAAGAACTTGCAAAGTTTTAGCTTACAGAAACTTATGTAAGCTCAAGTTTTATTGTCTATAACTCAAGAATTGACAAAACTTTTGTTAGAACTCAATGAGCATTGAAAGTGTTGAGTCAAATGAACTTACAATCACTCGAGTTTCTTTATAATCACTTGAGTAATGAGAAAACTTTCAAGTCTTATCTTCAAAACTCGAGTATTAACAAAAGTGTTCTGAAATCTTCATTGCTATTTCTTCAAACACTCGAGTTTTGTTGTTTATCACTCGAGTATTCTTTTATTGATAGTGATTCAAAGTATTAGAACTTTTCGTTGTTCTCAAATCTTTCCCTCTTTATGCTTCAGTTATTTGAAATCAATCTGCACTTATAAATGCTTATTCCTTTTACTTATTAACAAAGAATAGGTCACCTGATTGTCTCACCGGAAAAACGCTCAACGGACAGAAATTCATAAGACGACCATACCTCATGTCAGAAGCATTAAATGCGAAACGTTGAACGAAGAATATGGGAGTAACAGATATAAAGTTCAACGGACAACTTCACAATGGCCGTTCATTATCTTTCAACAACAAATATTGTCAAAACAGATTACAAGTTTGAAAGATAGAACACAAGAGTCAAAGCCAATGGAAAAATACAACACTCCTCTCCAACAGATATATTTTGACAACATCTATAAATAAGAGGAAGCAACCAACGGAGAATGATGATGAATTATACGGAGTCACCAAGTAAAACACATAGAATGTGTATTCGAGGAAATCAAACAACAACATTAAGACTCTGATATTATACTTCTCCGTGAGCTTCAGTGATAATACAATCCACTCATAAAGTGAAGTATTTCCTAGATAAAATCATCCCAACCATCTGAGAGTAACTTAGGATAGACCTAAGTGAAATAGAGAGTGTAGCCTTACATGTGGTAAGGGGGAGTGATTGTAACGGTTTCTCAAGTACCAACAGTTACAAACTTGAGTGGGTTTCATAAATGCTTGGAAAAATTTATGGGGTTCTCAAGTACCCACAGTTACAAACTTGAAATAGGTCGTGGTATGTGTTATATTGAATATGTGGCTGTAATGGTTTTCTAAGTACCTGGTTAAACTTGGAAGATATAGTGAATTGCAAATCTCAGAGGAGTCTGAGGACTGGACATAGGTCAGAGATGACCGAACCAAGATAAATCTCTGTGTGCTCATCCTTCTTTCATCTCCATTAATTTCTAATGATTACTTTCTTACTCTATCCAATTTCATAATCTACTTTTATCAACTTATGATTTGGATATTTTGATTAATCGAGATTTGAATAGAAAATTTTTGAAACACCCAATTCACCCCCCCTCTTGGGTGACGGCCATCCTAACATAGATGGGCCCAAATAATTGTTTTTTTGGGTTTCATTTTTTGTTTTTAACCTTGGCGACGGCACCATTTAGGTTGAAGGTGGTGGTTACCTTCAACCTCCAGCTGGGTCATTATGGACCCGGTTGGAAGTGGGTCGGGTCAGACGGATCTAACACATATGTTGGCGTCTATTCGCGGCATTCTTGGTGTCGTTCTCATTGTATCTCCCTCCTCTACAAAACCATGTTGATTTTGTGGCGTCAAACATGAGTTTTTTCAGAACCCAAAATCAAATCAAAGAAACTGTCAAGTCTGAGGCATAGTTTGGGTGTTCCATTGCGTTTTCTTTTTCATTGTGGGTTCTAGAATTAGGGTTTTGTTTGGTTTACACATGAATGATAATTTCTTTTTTTTGCCAATGAATGATAATTTCATGGCCTAAATCTCAGGCTTTCACATAACCCAAACTCAAAATTTCAAGTTCCAACTGGTAATAGTCTCTAATTACATTATACAACAAAGTCACTGTATGGAGAAAGTAGAGAACTCTAGAGAGAACTACAGAGTCTGGGAATTTCTATCGAGAGGAAGAAACTAATTGTTCAACCACACACACACATATATATCCCCTTTACCCACATTATTGATAGTTCTTAAATTCAAACGTTTAATTATAAAGAGAAAAATTGCTCTATAAACCCATATTTCTCTTTATTCACATAATAACCCTATTTGCATTGGATTTGGACCCTAATCCATCCAGGGTAGAATAGTTATATTTCAACAATAAGTGTCTAAACCCACACTGGGTCCGCTATATTTTGAATGACTGACTAACTTCGTTAATCCCAAATTAATTGATATTGTACCGTTAACTTCAATTTTAAAACAACATGTCTATTCATATATTGAGTCTAACCATCCATCATCAATGAACTAATTTTTTAGACAGAGAGCATAACAGCTAGTTTATGCGAGTAACAGCTAGTTTGCAAGTCTAATGACTCTATGCCCATAAAGCCTATAAACATAAGTCTTTGTCATGACCGGGAAACTAAAGAGATATTCTAGAACAATAAGGGCTTGTTTGGTTTGAGGGTAGGGTAGGGTAGGGAAGGGAGGTGAGGGGGCCATGCTACTTTGTTTTGGTTTGTTGAAGGCTAGAGGAGGATAAATGATGCTTTGTTTGATTTAAAAGGATAGGGGAGAGATAGTAACCACAATTTTACTATTTTATCCTTATACATTAATTTATATTTTTTTAATCATATCACATTTAAATTAATTTAAATCTTGCTTCAAAATAAATTAATATTATAATATACATATAAAAAAATGACATAATGATATTTTTTTTATTTGTAATTAGTCAAATAAAATATTTTAAAAGAGTAATTAACAAATTTTATCTTACAATGGATTATACCCCATTGCAAAGTAGGTGTAATACCCATTCAAATTCCAATAGTACCCAACAATACCCATTACAGAGAAAAGAGGCAATAAAATGAAAAATAACATAGTTTAACACTTTCAGAACATAAAACAAGGTATTCTATTTATCACCTCTATGGTATTTGACTTTGCATCTATGGTATTCTCACACTCCCACCGTGAGTTGTGGCTTTTCGAGACACATTCTCGGAATCAATTTCGCATAAATGTAGAGTTAAAATATTAGCAAGCAGCATTGCTTTGTAAAGCTAACTAAACCTCACATTTTTTGAATTCTTAAAAGTAGTTTTGAGAGAATGAAATAGCGAAGTGTTCAAGAGAAATAGAAGCCCGAAAATATAAGGTAGATTCATTCATCATTTTGCATAAAACATTTTCAAATCTTCATGAACAGGTTGATTCATTCATACACATTACTTAGCAATGGAAATGTAAGCTACTACACCTACAACGTACTAACTAATTCATTCCCTAAGGTAAAAACACTCTTCAAGTTTCTACATTGAAACTCCTCAAAACAGCGGCCATGTCTTCTTCTATCATTTTGGTGCCCTTGAAAATGTAATTAAAAAAAAAGAGGTTCTAACATCCAAAAGTTTGAAATAAGATAGATGTAATCCAGGAGCAAACAAGCTGAGCTAAGGAAGATCTGATGCCAAAGCCGATGAGGCCGCAGAGCGGAGGGTGAAGATGCGGTGAAGATGCGGATGTAGGGTGGTGACGTCAGGTGCCGTGAAGACTTAGAGAGGGGAGGGTGAAGATGCAGTCAGTGGGTGGGTGATGACACAGTGAACCAAAGACACAGTGGAGATAGAAGGTGACGTGGTGAACGGAAGAGTGGAGAGTAGACAGTGAAGAAGCAGAGCGGAGTTGAAGATGCTAGGTTTGGGTTTGTTTTTTAATTTGTGTAATGGGTAATATTGGAATATCATATTTCATATAAGGGTAAAATAGACAACAAATTAAGCTCCCCTCCAAAATCCCCCAAATTGGAGGGAATCAAGGGGAGGGAAAATGAGCCAAAATTTTGGCTCCCCTCCCCTCTAAAATTCCAAACCAAATGAGGGGAGGGTCTCATTTTTCCTCCCATCCCCTAACCTACCTTCAAACCAAACAAGCCCTAAGAGAGTGGGCCAAAATATTTTAAAGGAGATTAACAGATTATATAATTGCATTTATTAGTTCTCATCACCTCTTATCTAGAGCTTCATTGTATCGATCCGTTCTACGAGAGAGATTATTTTGGGGAAATTCTTCTCATTGAGTTGTGACTATGATGGTTCACATTTTTTTTATAAATAAAATATAAATTTCATATCATAATTCCTTGATAACACACCAAATAAATGTTATATAATCATCATTTCATTACATTATATTCACATTTATTACGTTCCATTGCATTCTTATGAATTCTATGAACCAAACGAGCTATTAAGGTTTTAGAGTTTTCTTGAGATAAGTAATATTAGAGGTTCTAATTTAGATTGGTTCATGGCTTTTCAAAATTGTTGTGGACGTATATTTCTGTAATATACTCTTTTTTTCCTCTAATGTATCATCTATTGGGAATTGGTAAATCCACAGTTGCATGAAGTTCCTAGGGAATTTTTTCAATTACCACATATATATGGCTAGAATTTGGCAAGGAAGTGAATTTTAATATTGATGTTCTACATGCTATATATAGCTAGTCAAATATTATAATCTCTTACAAATAAAAGGAGAATTTTGCAATCTTGAATGTAATGAACTAGAAATAGATCATAAGGGATCGATGGGTGAGCTTGTATAAAGATAAGTTCAAATTAGAGATGCATGGTTTAAATTATATGTTCAAGTTTCAGAGGCTTAAAACCAAAACTTATACCAAACCAAGTGATTTATAAATATCAGAAACCAAACCAAATCTCACATTGAATGATCCAATAACCAAACTTCCCTTTTTTTTTGGAGTAGTTGAAAAATACTATGATGGTTCCATTGCTTTATTATTTGGTCTGTTGTTCAGCAATCCCAAAGTTTCTTCTTTTTTCAAATCAAATGCAAATTTTCTTGTTATGCAGTTATATAAGCAAAAAAAAATTATATTATTTCACAACATAGAGATTATTAAAAGTTTTTCGGTGTAAAAACAAAAAAGTTTGTGATAACAAAATAGGCTCCTGATAGATCAGATAAAATCGAAAAAAAACCCATTTTCTCATACCACTCTTTTGATACCAAACCAAATGTTTAAGTAGGTTTAGTTTACAACACTTTTATATACCCACATTGAATTGTGGTATGTTCATATATACATTGGGTGGCTGTTCCCCAACATTCAAAACCACATTAGAAGCTAGACTAACATTTATTTAATTTATTTATCAAATATCATTAAATGCATGAACCAAAACAAGAAAGGATAATGTATTAAATGAAATTTTCATATATTTAAATAAGCATATAACTTTGTAACAAGATACATCTTGTGGACACCAATAAGGGTCATTGTAAGGCATATCTCAAGCTACCACCCTTTCTCCTCATGCTTCATTCTTTTCTTTTTTTTTTTGTTCCTTTTGACCAAATTTTCCTTTTAATTTTTTTTTTCTTCTGTTTCTTTTTTCCTTGACACTATGTGACTATGTAGCAACTGCATGTATATAAAGAAACAAAGCATCAAAATCTTTTCCAATGAATAATGATGTATTGTTCCTCTACACTCATTTCATTTGCATCATATAATTAGGTCATGATGATCCATTTTTATATAATTTTGTTCTTCTAATTATTTCTTTCTCCAGATCTTCTGCTCCTCCCACTTCTTCTACTTCCTGCATAATTGTAACCAATTACCATTAACCTATTTTCCACCCACAACTCATTTTCTTTTCTTTTCTTTTTAATTTGATTTTTCAGCGCAAGTCATTTAAGATTTGTTAAATTAAATGAAAACAGAGAAGTACCTTTCAAATTGACAGACAATGTGATGTTACAATTATTGTACTTCCCATCTAATCATTGAAGATTTATACATGCAAAATGATTTGTTAAAAATAAACTTGATCGTATATTAGTCTTTTGCCGAGTAACTCAAAAATTAAGTGTCACATATAGATTGCTTTGAAATGCAATTGTAATTACATAAATCTCATTTTTTTAGAAAAAAGAAAAAGATAAACCCATCCTAAACATCGTAATAATTGAAGAGTTGTTGTTGTTGTTGTTGTGTGAGCTGATGAAAACCTCCTCATGTAAAGATTGTTACAAAAAAGTTGTGCATTTTATTAAAATCTCTACGACTTGTTATTTAGTTTCAAAATATACACAAACACCCGCTAGCTAAAACAATCAAAAGGGAAAGGGAAAAAGAAAAAGAAAAAAAAAATTGGGTCTGCTTAATTTAAAAAATTAAGATATGTTTAACTTCTTTTTTTTAAAATATACATTTGTATAAATTATAAAAAAATCGAATGAATGTTTTATAATTAAATAAAATCTTAAAGGGGTTGAAGTAATTTATTTTTTGCTTTTAAGGATACCTTTCTAAAATTTCAAAATAGAGGATAAATTTACCTACCTTAAAAAAATAAATAATTCAATGAAATTACTCTTTTTTTTTCTGTAGGAGGAGTAATGAAATTATTAATTTACTCTTAATCATCAATACCATCAATATATCTACATAAAAATTATAAGAAGCTCTATTAAAAAAAAAGAAAAGGAAAAGAAAAATGAACGGGTAGCTATAGCTTACCTTTGGTCCCAAAAATAGCCCATATGGAACCCCATCGAATTTGTCTGTATGGTGGAGCTGAAGAATCAGACACAACCAAGATTGTGAGATCTTTATCCCAGATAACACAACACACAATTTTATTTTTATATTCTAGTAAATAAATAAATAAAAATACATATTCATGTGAATGCTTATTACTGCTGTATAAATCACTTACATGGTGAGCAGCAGCCACCCTTCTGAAGTAAGGCACATTGGCAATGGGCCCCACAGGGAATCTCTTATGCACCAAACCGTCGTGCACAAACATGTAAGCAATCCCGAACACGGTAATTCCCAAACCCTAGACAGTAGAACAATAATGTCATTCCATTGAACGTTTCGGGGCAATTTCGATATTTCACATTTGACAGAGCAAATCCCGATTATACCGTTAAATTAACGTGATTAAAAATAATTAATCAGAGATTCGGAAGATGATTTGTGTCGGAATGGTACTTACAGCACCGAAGCACAGCCCAGGGATCAGACCCTTGTGGAAGAACCCGAAAGAGAGAAGAGCAATAGCTGGCACGGCGTTTACAATTGCGAATACGTCGTTTAGCTCGAACGGCCCTTCTCTCGCCCTATGGTGGGACTGTAAATTCAAGTTCAAGTTTCTCAGAGATTTTGTTGCTGAGAATTTGATAAGGAAAATTCAAATTGAGAGGATAAGGATTGGGACTATCTTGTTGCCTTTTGAGTATAATGAGTAATTGGATTGAGAATTGGTCAGATAAGACAGAATTGGATGATCGATTGAAGAAGAAGAAGAAGAGGAAGAAGAAGCTAACCTCATGCATATGCCATAAGGAGGCATGCCAGAGAGATCTATGAGCCCATCTTGCCCAGAATTCCATTCCCACCTGAAAAATTTAACACAGTTGAATTGAGGGCCCAGATTTCGTGAAGGACGAAGTTAATTTCAAATTCTTAAGAGTTGAGTAATGAATGGGGAAGAAGAAGGAACTCACAGCGGCGCCAACGGAGAGAGCAAATGTACCAAACATTTCAGACCAAGGCACTTCTCCACCCTACTCGGATTAAACCAAAAATGGAAAGGAATTTCAGAAACAACTTAACGATCAGCAATGTGGAAAATTAAGCGAGAGAGATTCTCAGAGAGTATGAAAGAAAGGTACCTCCATTTGCCACCAGAATCTGTAATAAACGGCCATGATAGCCATGGACGTAACTCCGAAGCTGGACATCACAGCCGCGATGAGATAAGTGAACCTCTCCGATCTCTTCCTGGCCAATCTCTCTGCCATGCGAACTGATACGGCTTCGGAATCGGCTCGATTATTAGGTTCTTTCTCTTCTTCGGCTTCGATCTGGATGCTCTGTTTGGGATCCTCCATGAGAACACAGACGGTGAAGGAGGGCAACCGAGGGCTTCGACGGGTTACGTTCTGACGAGGAAAACATCTCAAGGAAGTGAAGAGAAGCGGTGGAGCGGCCTTGGGGAGGGGGCCTGAGGTGTGGAAGAAGCCGATGGGCTTCAAAGTTATGGGGCCGGTGAGCCCTGCCGCCATGGATGAGAGCTCGAAGCTTTGCTAAAGAGGTGGAGTGGGATTTGAGTACGGTGAAATGCCGAATGCGTGTGTGGGGGAGAGGGAGAAGGGGGGGCGAGAGAGAGAGAAAGAGGGGGGGGGTGTGATTTTGAATGTTGGAGAGAGGCCTTAAAAAGCAGAAGCTACATAGACCACAACTTCATTTCACAGCCTTCTTGAATAGAAAGTATGACTTGGGCAAAAAAATAAAAGGCATAGAAAGTATGACTATGCGGGTGCGTGAATGTATGTGGACTCATTTAGAATTAAGAATTAAAATTATATATTAATCCATAAAAAATAAATAAAGGCATGCAATTGCAATCGAAACAAGTGCCATGAATCGTTAGCTTAAATTACAATCAAGCCATTCTGGTTTTGTTTCTTGAAAATATAAGTTGACTAATTTAGAGACACTCTTTCATACTTTTTGCAAAGATCATCCTCTCACATAGGTGATTCATTGTATAAGCAACAAATTGTACTTTCCCAAGAATTTAATATATTTTTTTTATTTTTTCTCTAATTAATTGTAGGTTTCTCATCTCTTGTATCCACTTGTTCTCTCTTATATATTTTCTCATTCATTGTTTCTCATACCCATCCTCTATGTAAATAAGGATACACTTAGAAAAAATCCTATTTTAACATTTTTAAAAGTCCAAAAATGGAATATATTTGTATTTAATTGAAGATATGTTCATATATATTGTGTACAGCTTAAAACGAGTTGCATCCACTCAAAAATTTTGGGTTTTGGGTATCAACGGTAAATTTTGTAACGAGAGATTTTTGGCAATTTTTCTAATAATATAAATTTTTATATATAACATTTAAAAAAATTATAAATAATTACATAGTTATTGAAGCGTGTTGGCAAAATAAACACACACATGGCTGTCGAAGCGGCTATTCAATAAAGCCAATAGCCATGGTCTTGATGTAGGCAGGTCACGAAACGATAAGCTACTGCGGATAGCTCGCAATTGGTTAGAGTAGGGAATTAGGACTGTGGCCTATAGGGTTTAGGGTCTAAACGGATGTAGGCAGGTCACAAAACGATAAGCCACTACTGACAGCTCGCAATTGGTTAGAGTAGGGAATTAGAGCTAGGGCTTATAGGGCTTAGGGCCTAAACGGGCAGGTCACAAAACGATAAGCTACTACTGACAGCTTGCAATTGGTTAGAGTAGGGAATTAGAGCTAGGGCTTATAGGGCTTAGGGTCTAAACGGGCCGGCCCGTTTAAACCCTACTCCCTAATTTCCCTAAATTTTTTAGATCCAACCCTCGAAAGGTCGAACCGCGGGCTTGAGGCCCTTTTAACCTTTTTTTTTGTATAAAATACAACATTAATTTTAACACCAATACAATTCCCTTACTCAAAAATATATAAAGTCATATTTAATTATTTAAATAACTACATCGACAATAATAAATACTCTGAAAGTCTTAAACTTAAATTCACAAATCATACAACATAAGATTCTTTCTTCATCACTGTCTCTAATTTTAAGGACAGTTGAATTTGATTAAGCTTTATTAGGAATTGGCTCAGAAAGCTCTGCTTCAGTGAGGTGAAAAATATCAAGTATTTCATCCGTAACACCATCACCACCATCATCATTTCGATCTTTGGTAAAGTTGGACATGAAAATTGTTTTCAGTAGTAGTCACATGATTTATAATTAGAAGTAAGAAGATGTTTAAATGTTATTAATGTAATAAATAAAATGATAGAATAAAGGTTTACATTTATTCCCCAATTTTACTGTTTGACACCTAAATTTGTTGGTCATGGGCCAGCCTACGGGTCATGGGTCAGCCCATGAGTCACAGGTATATTTAACATATTTTCACTTTATTCAAATAGTTCAAGTTAAAATAATATATTTTAAATTTTGGTCTTTAAAAAGTAGTTTGTATATGGTAAATAACATAACAAGTTTGATATTAAAATTGAAAAGAATAAGAATTAAAGGAGTGAAAATATGTATTTGTCTTTATATAGCACATACAATAATTGAAAATAAGTATTTGGCTTGAAAATATTTCTTTTACAATTTAAAGGAAAAGAGGAAGTTGTTATAATATAATACATTAGATAAATGGTAAGAAAAATATAGGAAGAATAAAAAATGTTTAAAGTAAAAAAAAAATTGACGGGCCTAAACGGGCCGGCCCTCAGCCATGTGGGCCGACCTTTTTAAGCTCGCGGCCCTACAGGGCCAACCTTTTTAGGCCCGCTTCCCTTTTTTGACACTAAATTACAGATCTAACCCTCAATTTAAACGGGTTTAATCGGGCTTTATCTATTTTCTCGACTTTACAATTGGTTACTTAAAACGACCCAATTTGACCTATAAAACGGCATGATTTTTATTGGTTCCTACTGTGGATCGGTTCTGCATAATCTATCCAGAAGGAATTGACTTGGCACATTAATTCCCAAAAATTAATTGGTGGTCAACAATTTAAATTATTGGCTAGCATACATATTTAGTTATACAAGTTTATATCAAATTTTAGTTTAGATCTTTATATTTGTAAAGCATATTTTTTTTTATTTGGTTTGTAAAGCATATTTTTAATCCTTTAATTTTTAACACTATTAGTGTTACTAACAAAAAATGCCAACTCAACAAATTTAAATGGTGATAGATTATATTTAAAATTTAATCCACTAATATAATATTTATAAGTTTATATCAAGTTTTAATTTAATTCTTTATATTTGTAAAGTGTATTTTTAATTTCCAATGTTTAAAAAACCGAACTGGGTATTGAATCAGGTAAGATAGTGGTTCAAGAATTGATAGGTCAGACCAGTTATATTAAAATAATAGAATTTAGTAGAATATATTTTATTTTATAAAAAAGTAATATTTAAATTTTTAGTGTTTAATTAAATATAAATGATAAAAACAATTGAGATAAAATGAATTAATTTTATCTTATTTCCTCATAAGTAAATTTGTTTAAATAAAAAATAGAGAATTATAGGCTAATTTTATTACTATATTTATTTTTAAAATTAATTAACCACATCTTCCTACTCTAATTTCATTTTTCAGTGTTTTTAGCCTTGAGAAAGTATCTTTTAAAGTGAATTGGCTCAATCGGGTCACCAGTTAGCTAGCCATCGTACTGGACCAATTGGACCAACAGCTGATTTGTCGATTTTTGGCCTAAACCGGGCAGTCTCATCCGATTTTTTTACCTTGTTAATTCCTTAATTCTAACACTCTGCATTTTATTAACAGAAAATACCAACTCAATAAATTTAAATTGTGACTAATCATTCTTAAAATTTAATCCTCTTATATAATATTAATATTTCAAAATCAAAATATAATTTTATTTTAATGCTAATCTATTAAATTAGTTGCATAGCCATCATTTTCTATTAATGAGAATAACAGTGTTAAAATTAAAATACTAAAATTACATTTTATAAAATTAAATGGTTAAATTGAAATTAGATATAAATTTAAATGATTAAATATGTATTTGAACCAAATTGTAAATATATCACCAATAGTAACTGGATTGAGTAAGAAAGTTAATAGTTAAAAATTTGTAAATAAAAAATCATACAAAAGAATGCTTTCTCTTTTTTAAACACAACGATACTTGAATACTCCAATTAAGAGTGATAGTCATAAAACAAACTATAATTGTATTGTCTTAACGCATGTTTATATTTTGATATTTAAGTTTCATGTAATGCTAGGTCTAATATATAATTATAATAAACTGTGATGTCATGCTTTACAAAGAATTTAATGTGATTATTTGGAGGGAGTCAGGCTTATAAATACTACACATTTCTATACATTTTGTAACCAACTTGCAAGTATTTTAACTTCTAATAGGAGCAACTAACAACATGTTGATTCAATTGCTGAGTAGCCTCAACCCAAAAAGAAAAGGTAAGTTCGAATTTTGAAAAATACATTTGTTAAAAGCGCTTTAATTTTAACACTTCCAATTTAAATCTAAAATGATTTAGAGATATTTTAAGTTAAAAAAAAAAAACTTCTGAATGCTCCGTTAAATTGTTGACAGCCAGTTAGTTTTTGGAAGTTAGTCTATGAAGCTAATTCTCTCCCCCTAGATTTTGTTGAACCGACAATAGTGATGAATAAAAATCGTGCCGTTTAACAGGTCGAATTTGATATAACCGACACAAGTTCGGTCAAGGATTGGGTCGTTTAAAGTAACCTATTGCGAGATGTACGTAGTAGATGTTGTCGTTTTGTAACCTGCCCACGTTAAGAGCATGTGGCTACATTGAGTGGCCGCCTCAATTACCACGATACCAACAAGCTCATGACGATCATTCCCATGTTTCTTTTATACAAAACTGAAATTTTAAATCAGGAAACCTACGTTATTTAGAAGATTAAATATTAAAATATTAAATTTCTTTTAGTCAAATCTCTAACATTTTCTCTTATATTATGAATTTAAAATAAAGAATAAGCTGTCAATCATCCATGTAACCATTTTTTTTTACTTTTTTCTTCAAAATCTGTATCCATATAATCAATAATTCAATATCTCTTTTAAATATATTAATACCATCATTTATACATTTATATAATCAATTTTTATTCGGTTTATCTAATCGATGTGATATTTTTAATCAAAATAAAAAATTAAAATAATTGCATACCTTGTCAAGATTTTCAAGAAGATCAAGCGATAAAAATAAAATATTATGTAAGTAGTGTTGAATTTCTTATAAATACCAACAAACTCATGACGATCATCCTCACGTTTCTTTTGGACAAAACGCAAATTTTAAATCACGAAAAGTAAAAAAAAAAAAATAGAAAACTAAATTTCCAATTTAGTCGGAAAAGATAAGTATGAACAATCACAATTATAAATTATGTATAGATATGATAAAATTAGAGAAATAGAATAAAAATAAGGGAAACTTAGAATAAAGGATCTAAAAAATAATATTTATTTCAAAAGACCATAAAAACTGTAATTATTTAGAAGGACCAAATATTAAAATATAAGTTTAAAAATATTAAATTGCCCTCAGTCAAATATCCAACATTTGCTCTTATATTATGAATTTAAAATAAACTGTCAATCATTTATGTAATCATTTTTTTTTTTTTACTTTTTTCTTCAAGATCTGTATCCATACCATTAACAATTCAATATTTCTTTTAAATATATTAATTTATTCATTTATACAAACAATTTTTTATCTGGTTTATCTTATCAATGTGATATTTTTAACCAAAATAAAAAATTAAAATTATTCCATACCTCGTCAAAATTCCCAAGTGATAAAAATAAAATATTATGTAAATAGTGTTAAAAATTAAACATTCTAATATAATAATAAAAAATGGTTCTGATTTTACTATCAGTTTTTACCCGCGATCTCACTATCAACTTAAACTGTTCCAGATATGCATCAGCAAAAATAACAACTAAGAAATAACTTGAATTTATGAAATTTAAACAAGCATACAAAGAACAGAAAAGGTTTGCGGATGACGAAGAAGGAAAAGAAGAAGCATCCCTCACGCTGCTAAAACTTGTTCTCATATCACCAATGGCTTCCATTGCTACATACTTATATCTATGGTTCGTTCTTTGTTACATATACAAATTGGCACCCACTTCTCGCCAACCCAACTTCACCCCATTTTTATTTTTTATTATTTGATTCAATACTCAACTTCAACCTCATTTGTTTGATTGAATGCTGAGGAAGGAGGTTCCAAGCGATAAAGATAAGAATTATACTGAAAGATGATTTAGCAAGAGAAAGAAATAAAGAAGATGGAAAAGTTTTAATGTTTTTATAAAAAAAAAAAATCTAGGAAAAAAATAGGAACTTACAGTCAGGGACAAGTTGGTATTTTCAAATTTATATTTTATTATTTGATCGTTGTAAATAATTACAATTTTTATAGTTTTCTCCACTAAATATTATTTTATCTAAACCCTTTATTCTAATTTTTCCAAAAAAAAAAAATTAAGGATGGCAAAGTGAGTCAGACGCATATATTACTGTTTATACTTATAGTATCATAATATGAAAAAGAGAAAATATTATTGTTTTATTTTTTTACCAACTATAATACGATTCATGAAAATAAAATAAGGTCTGGACAACAGCATCTAAAAAGAAAAGAGCAACAAAGTCTTGAAAATAAAACTGAAAATATAAAAATAACAAAAATAGATTAAACTCTTATATATCCAGGATTATTAAAATCGACACTGCATATCTTCGTCCAAAAATTTTCTCAACTGCAATGGAGACGGTCAAACAACCCAATCAATTGGACGAGACACATATAAAATTGTTTTAGCAATATTCACTTCCATAATGAAAATAATATTACTATTTTATTTATTTTATATGGAAAGCATCAAAATTCAAAATGCCTGAGGGAGGTGTCCCTCTTCCTAAAATATATACTGTCCTCTAACCTTTTCTTTTGGGACCTAAACATTGTTTACAGACTACTTTTATCGATTAATATGATTGCTTCAAATATAATTATATTTATATCTATGAAAAAAAATATGAAAGTTTTACCATTGCTTCAAATAGACTCGGCATTTGAAGGTGGACCAAAGGAAGAGGAAGAAGGGTTTCTCCAGCATTTGGTTTTGTACCACCTCAGTCATGTCAAAGAGTGTCATCAAGTGGGGTTGTTGCCATGGAGAGGAGTCGTTGGTGTCGAGATGGGGTCCGAATATGTTAAACATAAGCTTTTTAGTCTAATGAGTTAAAAAGTTCATTCGAATGAACTTAGCAGGTGCCAGGTAAATCTCTTTGGGTGTCAGAAAATGTGGGTTTTATTCAAATGAGGAACAATAATTATTCGAATGAAGTATAAAATCCAAAGTGTGATATCCTCAACACATTTCATCTTCAACATATTCGAATGAATGAACGGTGACATGTTGCATCTTCCTCTCTCCTTTTGATTTTTAAAAAGCATTTCAAGGCAATATTGTCTTTTCATTCATATTTCGAAATTCGTATTTGGTCAGTATTCCTAATTTGAGACTAGATGAATTCAAAATTTTTTATTTATCCTTTCTAAATTTAAGTGGTCTTTTTCTGGGATTCTCCCAACATTTTAATGATCAAATTACTTATTTGAAATTGCATAGTAATTCTTTCCTAATCAAACTAATGAACCACAGATGATCAAAGAGTTAGGATTACACCTTCGTGCAACTTCATAGATTTGAAAAGGAATTTTACGTACATAAATAATTAGGTGCCTTTGTGTACAGGGTAAGTTTAATTTTATCATTGTAATGTAAAATTCAACTCGATTTTCTTGGAAAAAAGTTTAACTTGATTTTTTTACAAAAAAAAAAACTGCACACTCAACCTATTTTCTTCATGCGGAAAATCATGCACATTTTACGATCTAGGGCTAAGGTGAAATAATACCCATTAGTTTTTACCAAAGTGCGTCTAGCACTTTATGCTTCTTGAAGGTGTAAAAATACTCATGAACTTTTAAAATGAGAGCAAAAATGCTAAAACATTAAATGTAACATAATAACGTTACATAAGTATATGCAAAAA